>ML103463.1:71133-150544 GCA_003697995.1 Taxidea taxus jeffersonii
TATATATATATATATATATATATATATATATATATATATAGTTGCTCCAATGTTGGGGGCATAGATATTTAATATTGTTAGATTCTTGTTGGATAGACCCTATTATATACTGTACTTCTGTATCTCTGGCTATAGTCTTTAGCTTAATATCTAATTTGTCTGATATGAGAATTGCTACCACGGCTTTCTTTGAGGTCCGTTGGCATGAAAGATGATTCTCCATCACTTCACTTTTGGTCTGGATGTATTTTAGGCTCAGAATGAGTCTTTCTTAGACAGCATATGAATGGGTCCTGTCTTTTTTTAAAATTTATTTGACAGATCACAAGTAGGCAGAAAGGCAGGCAGAGAAAGAGAGAGAGAAAAGGGAGGAAGCAGGCTCCCTGCTGAGCAGAGAGCCCGATGTGGGGCTCAATCCCAGGACCCTGAGATCATGACCTGAGCCGAAGGCAGAGGCTTTAACCCACTGAGCCACCCAGGCGCCCCTGGGTCCTGTCTTTTTATCCAATCTCCAACCCTGCACTGTTTAATGGGAACATTTAGACAATTCACATTGAGAGTGATTATTGAAAGATATGATTTTATTGTCATCATGTTGCCTGTGAGGTCTTTGTTTCTATACATTATTGCTGTAAAACTCTGTTCCATATCACTCTTGGGGTGTTTTCCCTTTTACAGAACTTCCCTTATTATTTCTTGCAGGGGTGGCTTAGTGGTTACATATTCTTACAGTTTTTGCTTGTCTTGGAAGCTCTTTATCTCCACCCATTCTAAATGACAGCTTTGCCTGATAAATTATTCTTGGATGCACGTTTTTCTCATTTAGTACCCTGAATATGTCTTGTGAGCCCTTTCTGGCTTGCCAGGTTTCTTAACCTGATGTTCTTCCCTCTGCACATAAGGAATCTCTTCCCCTTAACTGCCCTTAAGATGGTTTCCTTGATTTTAAGATTCTCGAGTTTTGGGGCGCTTGGGTGGCTCAGTGGGTTAAAGCCTCTGCCTTCGGCTTGGGTCCCAGGGTCCTGGGATTGAGCCCTGCACGGGGCTCTCTGCTCAGCAGGGAGCCTGCTTCCCTCTCTCTCTCTCTCTGCCTGCCTCTCTGCCTACTTGTGATCTCTGTCTGTCAAATAAATAGATGGAATCTTAAAAAAAAAAGATTCTCGAGTTTTACTATTACATACTGGCCATTGGTTTATTCTCCTCAATATTGGGAGGGGTTCTCTCTGCCTCTAGGTCACGAATGCTTGTTTCATTCCTCAGATTAAGGAAGTTCTCAGCTACAATTTGCTCAAATATATCTTCTAGTCCTCTCTCTCTCTCCCTTGCCCCAGGGATCCCAATAATTCTGACATTGGAAGGTTTCATGGCATTGTTTATTTCTCTAATTCTGTTTTGTTCCATGGTTTCTAAGCTGTTTATTCCAGGCCTCCTCCTCTTCCTTCTTTTCTATCAGTTTTTCTTCTAGATCAATAATTTATTCTTCTGCCTCATTTACCCTAGCTGTTAGAGTATCTAGATTAGATTGGAACTCATTGATAAGATTTTAAAGTTCCGCCAGATCAGCTCTCAGTTCTGCCCTTAGAGAATTTATGTTGCCATTAATTGTTATCTCCAACCTAGATATAGTCTGCATAACTGTGATCCTCAAGTCTATTTCCAACATCTTTATATCCATGTCCACTAGTTCTGTGGCAGAGGTCACAGTCTCTGAATTTTTCTTCTGTTTGTGGTTCTTCCTCTTGGTCATTCTGTAGAGGGCTGGCTGAGGGAATGTACAGAGCCCAAATTATTGACTACAACCCAAGCAAGATGCACCTATTTTATAGGGACCTTAGGGTTGTCATCCTCTTGTCCTTCCAGATTGTCTTCTTGGGGAGGAGCCTGTTGCACTGTTACTCAGGCAACCCTGTTTGGGCACTCTTGAGTTGCCCTGCCCCCTGTGGGGGAGAAGGGCTCAGTGAAAACTGGTTTGGGGGAGCTTTTGTTCTCTGGCAACTTTCATTGTTGGCTTTCTGTGTCTCTTCCGAGAGTCAGAGCAGAAGTGACTTCATCCAATCCACTGTGTCAGAACAGAAAGATCACAGTCTGTTCTTCAGGGAGCTCTCCAGGCCACACTGTCTCCATTTCTGTCTGTCCTGTTAAAAACCACAGCGTCCTGGGTTGTGCACCCCACAGCAGCAGTCCCAATCCTTTCTTCCAGGTCCAGGAATGTTTTTTACCTTTATGGTTTCAAAACCACCACCACTCCCAGTTCACATGCACACCCCTGCAGCTCCAGGTTTCAGTCTGGGGGGACTGCCCTAAAGTCCTTTCCATGATGCTAGCAGTCTGTAAATCTGTGTCCAGTACCCAGGGTGCAAGACTTTTGTGCTCTGTGGGCACAGGATCCTGGAGGCTCCCTCCCCCTTCCATTTATCTTCCCATATCTGCCTGCAGAATTACAGCTCCCCACTTCATACCTCAAACCAACTGCTGGAGATATACTCTTTGCAGGGATCTGGACATATCTTCTTACATCTCAGGGTGATTTCATGGGTGCTCAGACTGGTCTAGTAGGTATCCAGCTCAATTCAGGGGACTGGTTGTAATAGGGTCCTCTACTCCTTCACCATCATGCCCCCTCTCCTGGATGAAGCCCAGATTGGAATTCTATTATGATGTTTCCAGTTCTTAAACTCTGGCACAGTGGTTCTCAAACAGACATTATTTTGCTACTGGGGATATTTGGGCCATGTCTGAAGGGATGCTGCTGAACATGTATAATCCCCCAAACAAATATATATCCAGTCCCAAGTGTCAACAGTGAGAGGCTGAGAAATATTCTAGACCAACACTTCTCTATCTTCATTGTGGAAAGATATCACCGAAGTGGGGCACCTGGGTGGCTCAGTCATTAAGTGTCTGCCTTCTGCTTAGGTCATGTCCCAGGGTTCTGGGATTAAGCCTCACATCTGGCCCCTGCTCAATGGGAAACGAGCTTCTCCCCTCTCCCACTACCCTTGCTTGTATTCCTTCTTTCACTGTCCCTGTCAAATAAACAAACAAAAAAACCCCTAAAAAGATGAAATTACTGAAGTTTGTAGTTAAAAGGAAAATTCTGATTTATTAGGTGTCCAGTGGGCCCAGGGACTCAATCTTTCTTTCTTTCTTCTTTTTAAATTATGTTTAGTTAGCCACTGTATGTGTAGAGTATATGTTATTAGTTTTTTTAAAATTTAATTTCTTTTCAGTGTAACAGAATTCATTGTTTATGCACCACACCCAGTGCTCCATGCAATATGTGCCCTCCATAATACCCACCACGAGGGTCCCCCAACCTCCCACTCCCCGTGCCTTCAAAACCTCAGATTGTTTTTCAGAGTTCATAGTTTCTCATGGTTCATCTCCCCCTCCAATTTCCCTCAACTCCCTTCTCCTCTCCATCTCCCCATCATCAGTTTTTGATATTGTGTTCAATTATTCATTTGTTGTGTATAACTCAGAATTTCTAACAAGCTTCCAGCTGGTGTTTATGCTGCAGGTCTTGTCTTGTGGGGTACATTTTGAGAGCAAGGCTCCCTTCGTGTTAGAATCACATGTAGGTAGCTTTAGGTCTTCTTCACCAGGAATCTTCTGTGTTTTTAATTTTGAAAGAAAATATTTTCACATAACTGTATAGGTGTTGATAAGTTCTCTGTTCAAGTCTTCTATATAAGAACTATTGAGTAATATCAATTAAGTTATATTTGAAGAAAACTTTATAGTATGCAAAATAAGAGATTCAAAGAGATGTCCACATCCTAATCCAAAGAGCTTTTGAAAACCTTTGTTTACAGAGCAAGGAGAATGCACTTAGTAGATGGAATAAGACTAATAATATTAATCTTAATCTTAATATAAAAAGATTATCCAGATGGGACTAGTGTAACCACAATGGTCCTCTAAATGTAGAATAGGAAGGACAAAGAATTGGAATCTGAGAGACATTTTCATATTCTATACTGCAGGCTTTGAAGATGGAAAAGGTCAATGAGACAATAAGGGCAGGCAACCACTGAAAAATGAAATAGGAAAGGGAATGAGTTCTCTTCTGGAGTGTCCAGAAGGATAACAACTCTGTAGACCTCTTTTTTCCCATTAAGTTCACTTAGCTACCATATAGTGCATCATTATATTTGATGTAGTGTTCATTGATTCATTAGTTGCATATAATACCTAGTGCTCATGAGACCACTTAACTGTAGCCCAATGAGATCTATTTCAGGCTTCTGAATTTCTAGAAACTAAGGATAAATCTTTGTTTTAAGCCACTCATGTGGTCATTTGTAACAGCAGGAATCAAATACAGACATTTGTTCACAAAATATTGTTTGTAGGAATTGGAGTTTGATCCTTTCAACTCATTCAGTGAACTTCCCTTGGGTAAAGGCATTTTGTATTGCAATCTCATCTTAAATAAAAGGGGAAAATCAGTTTTAGTTTGGATATATTCTGGTCCATTAATTGGATAGTGATTTCCCACTGTATAAATGTAAATGTTGTTTTGAATCTGAGGCCTTTGAAGTTTTGAGATAAATAACAATTCATTATTAAATCTACAGAATCCTTTGTGTCAAAATTCTACCTTTTTTATGGTCATTCAAGTGTTTATTCATTTGTATCTCCACCAACTTTGGATTTACTTTCAACATAATAGATGGGTTTAATTAAGTCTATGTGTGTCTATATAAATGTGTGTGAATGTGTTTATATGAGAGGAAGATGTACACAAAGGTACAGACATATACATACTGATATTCCTATCCTTGAATGTTTTCTTTGGACTCAACAAAGTTCTTGCGCACATTTCATTTATTCCTCACAACATCTGTCAGAAGTTAGGGTTCATTCCCTAACATTACTTTTTTAAAAAATGTTTTATTTATTTATTTGATAGAGATCACAAGTAGGCAGAGAGGCAGAGAGAGAGAGGAGGAAGCAGGCTGTCTGCAGAGCGGAGAGCCCGATGCGGGGCTCGATCCCACAACCCTGGGATCATGACTCGAGCAGAAGGCAGCGGCTTTAACCCACTGAGCCACCCAGGCGCCCCCCTAACATTACTTTTAAAATAAGGAAATTGAGGCTCACATTCATCACATTTTGTCAATAACATAACAAAGGAGTTAAAACTTACTATACACCTTTTTAAAATTCTACATAAATGGAGTCATGAAGTATGTATGTATATATGTATATATCTAGATGTATGTATGTATATATATACATACATACTTCATGACTCCATTTATCTATCTATCTATCTATATAGATATACATATATACTTCATACATACATTTATACATACATATACATGTAGATATATATATATCTACATATATATTTGAACATTTCACCTCTTAAAGCAAGTTTGTGAAAATAATTTAATACAAACAGATTTCTTCATGAACTTTCAGCCAACATTTTTACATAAGAAACATACAAAAAGTTATGTTTTATAAAAAGCCACCTTAATCCCAGAAAAGAGTAATGAAAGATTTTGAACCCAGTTTACTGTTTAAGGGATGCTCTTCCTTTGTGTCCTGTTCCAAGCACTATTCATCATCTTCAGAACCAGTTTTGCTTAAATGCTTCACCACATCGACTCAGTTCCATTCTTGGGGAGGTTCTCCCTTGTGATCTGTTTTTGCTGCCAGCTTACATTTCTGTTTTTTTTTTTAAAGTTGTTATTTTTTGTCATTTTTCTTACTAGATGGGGCTATATTAGGAGTTTCAATGGAGATGATACTGCTTATGGGTGTGGTAGAATTCATGGGATGGTGATTCTCCATGAACAGCTCTTTAGTGTCATTTGTATATTCAAATGATGTGTAGGTCCTAGCATCATGAGATTAACCTCCACTGTTTCCTGTAACTTGGCTAATATGCTCTGCTTTACAGCTGATGCTGTGAGTGTTAAGAAAAAAAGTTCACAGATAAGATTGGAAGTGTTCAAGGATATGCTTCTGTCCAGGAAATCTCTATTAAGAAGGCTCTAGTATCACCAGGAAACTGAGCTTAATTCCCAGAATCTTTCATCTCTTGCATAAATAGCAGGTCATGTTTCCAATTCCATTTCCTGGACGTCGTTGGCACTCAGCAAGTGGGTCATGGGACACATCTTAGGAGGGCATCTGCAATAAGGAGAAAGGGAGGGCAGTGGCCTGGAGACCAGGGAATCCTCCTTCTGTGTCCTTTGCTGTAGTTGTGCCCTCATACTGGAGACAAGAGTCAAATATGCCCCCCTATAATCTTAATTTTTGTATGCCTCCCATAATTCAGCAAATTGTATAGTCTATATATATATATATATATATATATATATATATATATATATATTTAAGATTTATTTATTTGAGAGAGAGAGAGAGAGACAGAAAGTGTAAACAAGTGGAGGAACAGAGGGAGAGAGAGAAATCCCCAACCTGACAAGGAGCTCTGTCGAAGGACACTGAGATCATGACCTATGCCAAAATGAAGAGGCAAATGCTCAACCAACTGAGCTAGGTGCCCTATCAAATTGTATACTTTAAATGTGTGCTGCTTATTCTGTGCAATTATACTCCAATAAATCATATTTGTAGGGAGACATGGAAGTTTCCAGGCAGTAGCAGGAAGAAATAAACAGAAAACACAATTATGTAAACTCTTCTTCATCCCAGTGATAGACATCCTTACACATGGATTTCAGCCTCACAACATCAATAAGCAGGTGAGCAGCATGAAAACATTAGTTTGCACATTAGTAAATGTATGATTTAAATTTTGCTTCATCTCTGACTAGGGCTATATTATGTCAAACTCGTCATTGAAATTTGTGTTTATGTAGACTACAACTGGAGATGTGTGTTTGATTACTTGTTTTGCCAGTGACTAGGCAATATGGACACTGAGAGGAATAAGATAACAGTATCCTAATAAGAAGAATAAGAAAGAAAAGAAAAACAGGATCCTAATAAGAAAAATAAAACCCAATAACTTGTTACAAAACACAGTATATATTAAAAGCTACATTTTCAGGAAGAACAGATATTTAAAGAAATTATGGACACAAAAGTGGTGACCTGTAGTCTCAGAATTTCCTCTCTTATTAAATTATAAATGGCTTTGCTTCCAGTTGTGTTTTCTTTTTCATAAAGAGTAGTACAACTCATGAATATTTTGTGCTAAAACTAAAGAAAACATCCTCAATATGATATATTTCCTTTCAGAAGAAATTATTCTTAACAAATCTATATAATCTCATAGGATTAATGGGAATTTCCAATATTTTGTGGTTTTTAAAAAAGATTTTATTATTTATTTATTTATTTATTTATTTATTCATTTGACACAGAGAGATAGCACAAGCAGGGGAGCAGCAGGCAGTGGGAGAGGGAGAAGCAAGCTTTCCACTGAGCAAGAAGCCTGATGTGGGTCTTGATCCCAGGTCCCTAGGATCATGACCTGAGAGGAAGGCAGATGCTTAATCTACTGAGCCACTTAGGCACCCCAAGGGAATTTATAACATTTTCTCCAAAATTGGGAATCAACTTAGGAGAGCAGGAGAACAACTAAGGAAAACACTGTGAGATACCAGAAAGCAGAAAGGTTAATACAGATGGTTACTCAAATTGTACAGAGAAGTTGATGTCACAGAAAGGGATATTCCCGGAAATCAAGAGAAAGAATAAATTGTAAGTCCACAATCTGATCAAAGAATTACCATTGCTGGCTCTCAGGCTTTGAGTCCTGCTATCATGTACATTTTTTTTCAGGCCCAGGATGATGAACCCTTTTATAGTTTCCTTTCTAAAGAATCTTTTCAGAGCCCTCTTTATATCTTTATTTCTCAGGCTGTAGATGAAGGGGCTCAGCATGGGAGTGGCCACTGTGTAAACCACTGAAGCTGTTGCACCTGAGTGTGAGCTCTGGGGAGCAGCAGAGCTAAGGTACACACCTAGGGTCATACAGTAAAATAAGGAGACAACTGAGAGGTGAGGTGCACAGGTGGAAAATGCTTTATATTTGCCCTGAGCTGATGAGATCCCGAGTATGGAGGAAACTATCTTAGAATAAGAGCAAAGGATCCCAGCAAGGGGTCCACCAATCAGCATCCCAGCTCCAAAATACATCCCCATATGATTAAGAAAGGTGTCCTAACAGGCAAGTTGGACCACCTGTTTAATTTCACAGGAAAAGTGGGTTATTTCCAAGACTGTGCAGAAGGACAGCCATAACACCATTAAGCACTGTAGCAAGGAATGCAAAATGCTTATGATCAGGACATGAGGACCAACAACCCACAGAGCTGGGGGTTCATGATGATCATGTAATGCAGGGGGTGACAGATGGGCAAAAATCGGTCATAGGCCATCACAGTCAGGATGTAGTTTCCAATCCTGCAGAGTTGGAAAAAAATACATCTGAGTGATGCAGCCTGCATAGGTAATGACTCTTCTCTCTGTCTGTATATTCATCAGCATCTTTGGGGTGGTGGTGGAGGTGAAACAGATGTCCATAAAGGGCAGGCTGGCGAGGAAGAAGTACATGGGAGTGTGGAGTTGGGAGTCAGAGCTGACATCTAGGATGATGATCAGGTTTCGAAATACAGTGATCAGGGACATGGAGAGGAAAAGCCCGATTATGAGGGGTTGCAGTTCTGGTCCCTCTGAAAATCCCAGAAGAGGAAACTCTGAAACTCTTGTAAGGTTACTTGGCTCCATGGGTTGGAGGTAACTACCAGGATATAGAAAAATAAATGACTACTTTCACACAAAAAAGTGTTTTTATACCCTAGCATATGTGCTACCACTTATATCTTAGAGTCAAGAAATTAATTTCAACATGTGTGTGTGGTCTCATCCCCATTAGGGCATCCCTAGCACTTATTCACATCAGGAATACTGTAATCACCTCAGTCTGTTCCTCACACATAATGCAGACCCTTGATCCATTTAGAATATTTTTCATTACTTAAAGGGATGTATACTGAGTATTGAACATGTCCCAGGCACTGTTTGGAAATGGATATAGGGTGCTGATAAACAATGTCCCTATAATCATATGATGAAGAGAGAATATAAGAAAATACTAATAATCAAATAACAAGCCAGATAGTGGCAGAAGCTGTGAGGACAAGGAAAGCAGATATAAAGAAGAGAGTTGATGGGGTGTTATTTTTTTACTAGATGTTCACAAAACCTGCAAAGAAAGTAACATGTGGACAGGACCTCAAGGGAGATAGTAAAGGAGATTGTGGTTATCTCAGGAAGTGTGCACCCAGCAGGGGCAACAGCCATGTCAAGGCCCTGAGGAAGCTGTTCGACTCAGAAAATCAAGGTTCAGAAGAAAATTAGGGTTATCAAGAGGAAGGAGAAGAAGGAGACAGATGAGAGGTGGTAGCAGTGTGTGTTGAGGAATGAAGCAGCCACCACACTATGGCTGAGACTTCAAGACATGGGAACCACTCACTTTATTAGTTTTTCAAGACTTTCTTAATTTTGTTATAGAGATGTCCCATGAGTCAAAATGGACACCCACATTAGTAACTTCAAAGTGGACACCCACATTAGTAACTTCTGTTGACTGAGTTCTGGCTTCTCTTAATAAGAGTCACCTTGGAATACATGAGCTCTTATACCCCTGCTCTGAGGACTGCCCTCAGTTCATAACACACACACACACACACACACACACACACACACACACACCATGACCCTCTATGGCCTTCTGGGCTACTGACTGTCATGTCTTTTTTTTTTACATTTTATTTATTATTTATTTGAAAGACAGAGATCACAAGTAGGCAGAGAGGCAGGCAGAGAGAGAAGAAGAAGCAGGCTTCCCGCTGAGCAGAGAGCCCGATGCGGGGCTCGATCCCAGGACCCTGAGATCATGACCTGAGCTGAAGGCAGAGGCTTAACCCACTGAGCCACCCAGGCGCCCCTGTCATGTCTTTTTCACTCCCAGACACAACAGTTAGGGCAGCAGCAGATACACATCAAGCTCACCAGATCTCGTTATCTTTCCCCTAAAGAATGCAGAAATGGTACCCAGAAATTCTTAGTGACAATAAACTTGGGGATGCCTATTGGTGTGCTCATTTTCTGATAACAATTTAAAGAAACATAGGCAATCTCTTCAGTAAAGACAGAGAGAAAAGAGAAGAATGACATGGACATGAGAGCAAAAACACCTCTAGCAGGGCAGGTGGCCCTCGAAAGACCAACCAGGAGGAAGAAAAATGTGTCTTTGGTTCTAGTGACATTCTTGTTCTCCTTAGATCTCCTTGATGCCCAGAAAAAAATAATGCAGGAGCAAAAAGACAAAAGTAGTGATATTTTCATGTGAAACATGTTATAGATGGACTGTTCCAAGAGTAGAATGAGTAAAAGGTATAAACCAACACTTCACAGAAGGAAATATACAAAGTAAAACATCAGTTGGGCTGTTTTAATATCAAGGAGCTGAAGGTTTGCTTTCCTGGTGACCAGTCCATATTTATTTGACAAATTGCTGTTTCTTCGGCCTGGTAGTGGGTGAAGTGCGTGCCTTCCTCACTTGTCTTATGATACACCTTTTCTTCGTTGTTCTTTAGGTTTTGATGTTTTTGACAGGTCCAACGGAAATTCTTTAGTCCTGGCTCCAGTCTTCACCCCAGATCCTGCTCTCTATATGTCCTATACCTGCCATAATAATCCATTCTTACTCAAGATAACTTCTCCATGTGATTTTTTTCCATGAGGTCATTATGTCACACACAAATTTATTTTATTCTCCTCTGCCTCTCCTTTCAGTATTTGCATTACCAAGTGAGCAGACACTTCATGTGCATCATTACCTTTGTTTTTTCCCAAGCGATGGGATTATATGTGTCTTTATATAAACACACATTGAAGGAAATGAAGACCTATAGAATAAGAATGGTAAAGGAGATTAAATCTGTTAACTTGAGTGATTTTATACAAGTGTATTAAATAAAACTAAAAGGGACATCAAAAACATGTGATGAGGGATGCCTGGGTGGCTCAGTGGGTTAAGCCTCTGTCTTCAGCTCAGGTCATGATCCCAGGGTCCTGGGATCGAGCCCCCCATCAGGCTCTCTGCTCTGCAGGGAGCCTGCTTCCCCCTCTCTCTCAACCTGCCTCAGCAGGGAGACTGCTCCCTCCTCTCTCTCTACCTGCCTCTCTGCCTACTTGTGATCTCTGTATGTCAAATAAAATAAATAAAATCTTAAAAAAATGTGACGAGAACTGGGTGTTATAGACAAATAAATTGTTGAACACTACATAAAAAAACCAAAACTAATGAGGTACTATATATTGACCAAGGGAAGATAGCAAACAATTTTAAAAAACAGAACTGAACATGATATACCACACACTCATTGGATAATATCAACTCTTTCCTTTGGGTCTTCAAATCATTGGCTTATGGTGGGAGCATAACCACTGGTATCTCTAGAAAATTAATATTTCCTTCCTCAAGAAAGGGGAGATATTTTTTCCTTTACTCTAAAATCCTGGTTACTACACTCCTTGGATTCATGATAGTTTAGCCAGAGCAATGAAGAATATCATAGATCACAAGTTAAGAACTGGCATTTGGTTCCTTATTATGAAGTGCTCATGAGTTGAAAGAGACACATATACATTTCATGCACCATTACTTGTTTAGCACATTATAAGACATGTCAAATTTATTTTAGACAAATGTTCATTCTGTGAGGGAGTACTTTTATGAACTCCATTCTCTGTTGTAGAAATGGGGCTCAGAGGGATTTATGTTCTGCTCTAATGTATAAACCAAGTAAGGGATGGATTAGATTTCTTTATTAGAATTAGGTAAGGATGCATTAGTTCTGAAATTCTGGCATGGTAGTTCTCAATTGGGGATATTTGGTAATGTCCAAAGGGCTTCTGCCAAACACCTGTAACCCACAGGGCAGCACACAACAAATTGTCCAGCCCCAGTGTCAACAGTTAGAAGGTGAGAAATAGGTCCGCGTGCGGCGAAATGGCGGGCGTTGCTCGGCGGCACCTGCAGGCCCTGGCTCTTGCACACATTTAAGAAGTAATTTTACAAGAAATACCAGCTCTAGGAGCAAAGGAAGAATCACTGTCTCTCCAGCTCCTACCCAGGAATACACCATTTAAATATCAACTATAGGGACCCTTTACCTCACAGGAGGGTTGATTGCTTTGGGTGTTGGGGGTCTTTTGTGGTCCCAAACAAACTTAAGAATAGTTTGTTCTGGGGGAGGAGTCAAGATGGCAGAGAAGTAGCAGGCTGAGATGACATCAGACAGCAGGAGATTAGCTAGATAGCCTATCAAACCATTCCAAACACCTACGAATCCAACAGGAGGTCGAAGAGAAGGAAAACAACAATTCTAGAAACAGAAAATTGACCACTTTCTAAAAGGTAGGACCAGCGGAGAAGTGAATCCAAAGCGACGGGAAGATAGACCCCAGGGGGAGGGGCCGGCTCCCGGCAAGCGGCGGAGCACAAAATCAGGACTTTTAAAAGTCTGCTCCAGGGAGGGACATCGCTCCAGAGGCTAAACTGGGGTGAAGACCTCACGGGGACAACGTGGACTCAGGTCCCATGGGGTCACAGAAGGATCGGGGGTGTCTGAGTGTCACAGAGCTCACAGGTATTAGAGCAGGGAAGCCGGCTGCGGAGACAGAGCCGAGGTTTCCTAGTGGTCTGTGACACGGACCGGTGCTCTGTGGCACGGGCCGGTGCTCTGTGCGAGGGGTCCCCACAAGATCCAGGGAGACTCCGACCCCGGAGAGCTCAGGGATCTATGGGATTCGGAGACTCCAGGTGGGACTCTGCCAGAGACAGAGACGCTTGGTCACATGCTGGGTGAGCTCGGAGCGCTCCCAGAAGCGAGTGAGACGGGACTGCTTACGTAGGATTTTCTCTGAGCACGCGCGGTCTCCAAGCGCAAACGGGGGCTGGGGAGACCGGAGGGATTAAACACTTTTCTCTGAAGGTGCACTGAAGACTGGGGCCCCTAGCTCTCGGCTCCTCTGAACCAGAGATTGGGAGGCCGCCATTGTCATTCCCGTCCTCCGGAACTCTAAAGAAAGCGCATTCAGGGAACAAAAGCTCCTGAAAGCAAACCTGAGAGGATTACTTAGCCCGGCCCCTGGTAAGGGCGGTGCAACTCCACCTGGGGCAAAGACACCTGAGAATCACTACAACAGGCCCCTCCCCCAGAAGATCAAAGAAATCCAGCCAAGACCAAGTTCACTTAACAAGGAGAACAGTGGATTCTTATCTGGACAAAACGACAAGGCAGAAAAACTCACCACAAAAAAAAAGAGCAGGAGATAGGACCGAAGGCTAGGGACCTAATCAATACAGATATTGGTAATATGTCAGATCTGGAATTCAGGATGACGATTCTCAAGGTTCTAGCTGGGCTTGAAAAAGGAATGGAAGATATTAGAGAAACCCTGTCAGGAGAAATAAAAGCCCTTTCTGGAGAAATAAAAGAAATGAAGTCTAATCAAGTTGAAATAAAAAAAGCTATTAATGAGGTACAATAAAAAATGGAGGCTCTTACTGCTAGGATAAATGAGGCAGAAGACAGAATTAGTGATATAGAAGACCAAATGACAGAGAATAAAGAAGCTGACCAAAAGAGAGACAAACAACTACTGGACCACGAGGGGAGAATTCAAGAGATAAGTGATGCCATAAGACGAAACAACATTAGAATAATTGGGATTCCAGAAGAAGAAGAAAGAGAAATAGGAGCAGAAGGTATACTGGAGAGGATTATTGTAGAGAATTTCCCTAATATAGCAAGGGGAACAAGCATCAAAATCCAGGAGGTGCAGAGAACACCTCTCAAAATCAATAGGAATCAGCCCACACCCCGCCACCTAATAGTAAAATGTACAAGTCTTAGCGACAAAGAGAAAATCCTGAAAGCAGCATGGGACAAGAAGTCTGTAACATAAAATGGTAAAAATATTAGATTGGCAGCAGACTTATCCACAGAGACCTGGCAGGCCAGAAAGAACTGGCATGATATATTCAGAGCACTAAAGGAGAAAAACATGCAGCCAAGAATACTTTATCCATCTAGGTTATCATTGAAAATAGAAGGAGAGATAAAAAGCTTCCAGGACAAACAAAAACTGAAAGAGTTTGTAAACACCAAACCAGCTCTACAGGAAATATTGAAAGGGGTCCTCTAAGCAAAGAGAGACCATAAAAGTATTACCAGAAAGGAACAGAGACATTATACAGTAACAATCACCATACAGGCAATACAATGGCACTAAATTCATATCTCTCAATAGTGACCCTGAACATAAATGGGCTAAATGCCCCAATCAAAAGACACAGGGTTTCAGAATGGATAAAAAAAAAAAAACCCATCCATATGCTGCCTACAAGAAACTCATCTTAGACCTGAAGACACCTCCAGATTGAAGGCGAGGGGGTGGAAAACAATTTACCATGCTAATGGACATCAGAAGAAAGCTGGGGTGGCAATCCTTATATCAGATCAATTAGATTTTAAGCCAAAGACTATAATAAGAGATGAGGACGGACACTACATCATACTCAAAGGGTCTGTCCAACAAGAAGATCTAACCATTTTAAATATCTATGCCCCTAACATGGGAGCAGCCGACTATATAAACCAATTAATAACAAAATCAAAGAAACACATTGACAAGAATACAATAATAGTTGGAGACTTTAATACACCCCTCACTGAAATGGACAGATCATCCAAGCAAAAGATCAACAAGGGAATAAAGGTCTTAAATGACACACTGGACCAGATGGACATCACAGATATATTCAGAACATTCTACCCCAAAGCAACAGCATACACGTTCTTCTCTAGTGCCCATGGAACATTCTCCAGAATAGATCACATCCTGGGTCATAAATCAGGTCTCAACAGGTATCAAAAGATTGGGATCATTCCCTGCATATTTTCAGACCACAATGCTCTGAAGCTAGAACTCAATCACAAGAGGAAATTTGGAAAGAGCACAAATACATGGAGACTCAACAGCATCCTTCTAAAAAATGAATGGGTCAACCAGGAAATTAAAGAAGAATTGAAAAAAACCATGGAAACAAATGATAATGAAAACACAACGGTCCAAAATCTGTGGGACACAGCAAAGGCAGTCCTGAGAGGAAAATATATAGCGATACAAGCCTATCTCAAGAAACAGGAAAGGTCTCAAATACACAACCTAACCCTACACCTTAAGGAACTCGAGAGAGAGCAACAAAGAAAGCCTAAACCCAGCAGGAGAAGAGAAATAATAAAGATCAAAGCAGAAATCAATGAAATAGAAACCAAAAAAACAATAGAACAAATCAATGATACTAGGAGCTGGTTCTTTGAAAGAATTAAGAAGATTGATAAACCCCTGGCCAGACTTATCCAAAAGAAAAGAGAAAGGACCCAAATAAATAAAATCATGAACGAAAGAGGAGAGATCACAACCAACACCAAAGAAATACAAACAATCATAAGAACATATTATGAACAACTATATGCCAACAAATTCGACAATCTGGAAGAAATGGATGCTTTCCTAGAGACATATAAACTGCCAAAACCGAACCAGGAAGAAATAGAAAACCTGAATAGGCCCATAACCAGTAAGGAGATTGAAACAGTCATCAAAAATCTCCCAACAAACAAAAGCCCAGGGCCAGATGGCTTCCCAGGGGAATTCTACCAAACATTTAAAGAAGAATTAATTCCTATTCTCCTGAAACTGTTCCAAAAAATAGAAATGGAAGGAAAACTTCCAAACTCATTTTATGAGGCCAGCATCACCTTAATCCCCAAACCAGACAAAGATCCCATCAAAAAAGAGAACTACAGGCCAATATCCTTGATGAACACAGATGCGAAAATTCTCACCAAAATACTAGCCAATAGGATCCAACAGTACATTAAAAGGATTATTCACCACGAACAAGTGGGATTTATTCCAGGGCAGCAGGGTTGGTTCAACATCCGCAAATCAATCAATGTGATACAATACATTAACAAGAGAAAGAACAAGAACCATATGATGCTCTCAATAGATGCTGAAAAAGCATTTGACAAAGTACAACATCCCTTCCTAATCAAAACTCTTCAAAGTGTAGGGATAGAAGGCACATACCTCAATATTATCAAAGCCATCTATGAAAAACCCACGGCAAGTATCATTCTCAATGGAGAAAATCGGAGAGCTTTTCTGTTAAGGTCAGGAACACGGCAGGGATGTCCGTTATCACCACTACTATTCAACGTAGTACTAGAAGTCCTAGCCTCAGCAATCAGACAACAAAAAGAAATCAAAGGCATCCAAATTGGCAAAGAAGAAGTCAAACTATCGCTCTTTGCAGATGATATGATACTATATGTGGAAAACCCAAAAGGCTCCACTCCAAAACTGCTAGTGCTTGTACAGGAATTCAGGAAAGTGTCAGGATATAAAATCAATGCACAGAAATCAGTTGCATTTCTTTACACCAACAACAAGACAGAAGAAAGAGAAATTAAGGAATCAATCCCATTTACAATTGCACCCAAATCCATAAGATACCTAGGAATAAACCTAACCAAAGAGGCAAAGAATCTATACTCAGAAAACTATAAAGTACTCATGAAAGAAATTGAGGAAGACACAAAGAAATGGAAAAATGTTCCATGCTCCTGGATTTGAAGAATAAATATTGTGAAAATGTCTATGCTACCTAAAGCTATCTACACATTTAATGCAATGCCTATCAAAATCCCATACAATTTTTTCAAAGAAATGTAACAATAATCCTAAAATTTATATGGAACCAGAAAAGACCTCGAATAGCCAAAGGAATATTGAAAAAGAAAACCAAAGTTGGTGGCATCACAATTCCAGACTTCAAGCTCTACTACAAAGCTGTCATCATCAAGACAGTATGGTACTGGCACAAAAACAGACACACAGATCAATGGAACAGCCACCTCTTCGACCTCAGCCACAGCATCTTCTTCCTAGGAACAACGCCAAAGGCAAAGGAAGCAAGGAAAAAATGAACTACTGGGACTTCATCAAGATCAAAAGCTTTTGCACAACAAAGGAAACAGTCAACAAAACCAAAAGACAACTGACAGAGTGGGAGAAGATATTTGCAAACGACATATCAGATAAAGGGCTAGTATCCAAAATCTATAAAGGGCTTAGCAAACTCAACCCCCAAAGAACAAATAATCCAATCAAGAAATGGGCAGAGGACATGAACAGACATTCCTGCAAAGAAGACATCCAGATGGCCAACAGACACATGAAAAAGTGCTCCACATCACTGGGCATCAGGGAAATACAAATCAAAACCACAATGAGATACCACCTCACACCAGTCAGAATGGCTTAAATGAACAAGTCAGGAAATGACAGATGCTGGCAAGGATGTGGAAAAAGGGGAACCCTCCTACACTGTTGGTGGGAATGCAAGCTGGTGCAACCACTCTGGAAAACAGCATGGAGGTTCCTCATAAAATTGAAAATAGAGCTACCTTATGACCCAGCAATTGCACTACTGGGTATTTACCCTAAAGATACAAACGTAGTGATCCGAAGGGGCACGTGTACCCGAATGTTTATTGCAGCAATGTCCACAATAGCCAAGTTATGGAAAGAACCTAGATGTCCATCCACAGATGAATGGATAAAGAAGAGGTGGTATATATACGATGGAATACTATGCAGCCATCAAAAGAAATGAAATCTTACCATTTGTGACGACATGGATGGAACTAGAGTGTATTATGCTTAGCGAAATAAGTCTTCTGTAGAAAGACAACTCTCACATGATCTCCCTGATATGAGGAAGTGGAGAAGCAACGGGGGTGGGGGTTAAGGTGGTAGGAAAAGAAAAAATGAAACAAGATGGGATTGGGAGGGAGACAAACCAAAAGAGACTCTTAATGTCATAAAACAATCTGATGGGGGTTGGGGGGGGGAGAGGGGTTGGGAGAGGGTGGTGGGGTTACATTATATGTTTAAATAAAAAAAGCTTAAATAAAAAAAAAATAAATGAGCCAAAAGTTGGTTCTCTGAGAAGAGCAACAAGATATGTTGCTTTTTGGGACGCCTGGGTGGCTCAGTGGGTTAAGCCACTGCCTTCGGCTCGGGTCATGATCCCAGAGTCCTGGGATGGAGTCCCGCATTGGGCTCTCTGCTTAGCAGGGAGCCTGCTTCTCCCCTGCCCCTCTCTGCCTGCCTCTCTGCCTACTTGTATGATCTCTGTCAAATAAATAAATAAAAAATCTTCAAAAAAGTAACCCCACATTAAATAGAGAAATTAAAGTTAATTTGGAGATACTTGGCCCCATCAAATGGTACAGAGAATTTCCCACTGCAGAAATATAAATATGGTTCCAACGTTCAGGTCTTTTTAAGATAAGAAAAGTAATTCATTATTAAAATTAACTTCCCCTAATTTTTTAAAGATTTATTTATTTCACAAACCATGAGAGACTGTGGATGCTGAGAAATAATCTGAGGGTTTTGGAGGGGAGGGGCATGGGAGGTTGGGTGATCCTGGTGGTGGGTATTATGGAGGGTATGTTTTGCATGGAGCACTGGGTGTGGTGGGTAAACAATGAGATCTGGAACACTGAAAAGAAATATAAATAAAATAAAATAATAAAATACTTATTTCAGAGAGAGAGAGTGGGGGAGGGGAGTGGTAGAGAGAGGGAGAGAGAAACTTAAGCAGACTTCACACTGATCATGGAGACTGATGTGGGATTGGATCCTACAACCAGGAGATAGTACTTGATGCAAAACCTAGAGTCAGATGTCCAATGACTGGCTACCTAGATGCCCCATCCTAAAGTTTTTGTTTTTGCTTTTTTTCCCATTAATCACTCATTCAACTTTAAATATTTATGCCAAAATTTTTGCATTCTTCCTATTTCAAATTCATGCAAACATTCCTTTTTATTTCAATATTCTGCAAATTTCTCGAAAGATGTGCATGAGTGCATGCACTCATGTATATACACACACTCCTCACTCTCAAATCTTTTCTTTGGATTCAACAATGTGTATCCAACATTTTATTTATTCCTCTCAGCTTTCATTTCAAGTTCTACATTACCTTCAGAAATATGGAAATGGATGTCTAGGTGAATTACATTCTTTTAAAGATTTTATTTGTTTATTTGACAGAGAGAGATATCACAAGTTGGCAGATAGGCAGGTAGAGAGAGAGGGGGGAAGCAGGCTCCCCGCTGAGCAGAGAGCCTGATGCGGGTCTTGATCCCAGGACCCTGAGATCATGACCTGAGCTGAAGGCAGAGGCTTAACCCACTGAGCCATCCAGGTGCCCCCAGGTGAGTTACATTTTTAACAGAAACACAAAAATCCAGATAAAACTTCCTGTTCTTCTCAAGTTCTAAAAAATGGTCCCATACAGTATGTATGCTTAATTCAAGTATTACACCTTTAATTTAGCAAAATTTATGTTTAATATGTGCAGCTTACTGTATGTAACTATACTTCAATAAATTCATGAGAATTTAAAATTGTAATGGTATATGACTCATATTGGATCAAAAGCAATTATAGCTGAGTCACATCTGACAGAGGTGAGAGAAATGTCTTATAACCAGGAAGAAGGCAAAGTGTCTCATATGGATATAGAAATAGCAAAATTCAATTAAAGAAATTTAAATTTGGTATTACTTTTTACATAAACTCTAAGATTAACCTAAATATGTAAATTAAACAAATGTCATGTATTAGTTTAAGAAAGAAGTGAACTACAGCTCCACACAACATCGTGGATAACCTTCAGAAATAATATGTAGAAAGTTATAAGTAGTGCAGAATAGGTCAGAACAACTCCCCACCAGACAATATCATAAGATAATAAAGGTGTTTATGAAGACATGTGTTTTCAGAATGGCTCATTATACAGTCCTACAAATAGATACAATTACAAAAGCAAGCAGAACTGAGAGAAATTATGAAAATCCCAGTCTAGGTATTTGTACTGCTATTTGGGGACAGAATTCATGATTACTTTATTATTGATGTTTTTCCGTCAGAGCAAAAGCTTAATAAAGTGAGGTATTTAAAATCCACCACTAGGTATTTGGTGGGTATTAAGGAGGGCACGTATTGCATGGAGCACTGGGTGTGGTGCATAAACAATGAATCTTGGGACACTGAAAAAATAAAATTGAATTTTAAAATAGTGAGGTACTTAAAACTGTGGAGAAGGTGAATTCAAACAAATGGAAATTCCAGAAAATAAATAAAAGGAGCAGATTCTAATTCCACAGCCTGATTGAATAATGGCAGTCCTTGGCTCTGAGATTATGAGCCCTGCAATCATGAGTGCTTCTTCAGCCCCCAGACCATTGGCCCTGACATTGCTGGAGCACCAATGATTCTTTTCAGAGCCATCTTTATGTCTTTGTTCCTCAGGCTGTAGATGAAGGGGTTCAGCATAGTTGTGATATCACTGAGTATATCACTGAGGCTACTGCACTTGTGTGGTAGTTCTGGGTAACTGCAGAGGTAAAGTACACTCCTAGGCTTGTACAAAAAAATAATGAGACAACAGAGAGGTGAGATGCACAGGTGGAAAAAGCTTTATACTTTCACTTACCTGAGGAGATTCTACAAATGGAGGAAACTATCTTAGAATAAGAGTAAAGGATCCCAGAGAGGGGATCATGAGCCAGAAGCATAGCTGCAAAGTACATCATCATATTATTAAAAAAGGTGTCAGAACATGCAAGTTTGATCATCTGATTGAGTTCACAGAAAAAGTGGGGGATTTTGCAGAAGGACAGCTACAACACTATTGAGGTCTGTAACAAGGAGCATGAGACACTTGTGATCCAAGACATGAGAACCAAGAGTCCAGAGAGCCAGAGGTTCATGATGATCATGTACTGCAGGGGGTGACAAATGGCCACAAACCTGTCATAGGCCATCACAGCCAAAAGATAGATGTCCAACCCTGAAAAGATTATGAAAAAGTACATCTGTGTAATGCAGTCTGCATAGGTAATGTCTTGGGTCTGAGTCTGGATGTTCCACCACATCTTGGGGATGGTGGTGGGGGTGAAACAGATGTCTGCAAAGGACAGGTTGGAGAGGAAGAAGTACATGGGAGTATAAAGATGGGAGTCAGAGACAGCAACCAGGATGATGATCAGATTTCCACACACAGTGATCAGGTACATGGAGAGGAAGAGCCCAAATATGAAGGGCTGCAGATCTGGTCCCTCTGAAAATCCCAGAGGAAGGAATTCTGATATCCTTGGATCGTTGACTGTTGCATGTGGTTGTACTTACTATGATCAGAAAAGAGAAAAGAGACATCATTAATTTTTCATGACTAGCATACGTCACATGGTTGAAATGTGACAATTTATAATTTAGAGTCAAGAAAGTAACTTCAATATCTTCTTTAGGGACGGTTCCCCTTTGAAGAGATTCCCTATTTTATCTCTGATTAGGCATTTTGTCTCATTTCTCACCTTCACCCTCAGAAGTCATCTATTCTACTGTTTTGTTAAGAATATCTTTCATACATTTGAGGAATATGTATTGAGTTTCAAACATGGTCCAGGCAATGGCTAGCCATGAGTACAGAATTATGAAGACTGAAAGCCACTATGATCCAATGATGGAGAAAGAACAGAGACAAATAAAAATAATATATCAGAGTCTGTACCAAATTTCATTCCCATCAACAGTGTAGGAGGATTCCCTCTTCTCCATATCATCTGCAACACTTGTCGATTACTGTCTTGTTAATTTTGGCCATTCTAACTGGTGTAAGGTGATACCTCAATGTACTTTTGATTTGAATTTCCCTGATGTCTAATGATGTTGAACATTTTTTCATGTGTCTGTTAGCCATTTGTATATCTTCTTTAGAGAAGTGTCTGGTCATGTCTTCTGTCCTTTTTTTACTTGATTGTTTTTTTTTGGGGGGGTGTTGAGTTTGAGAAGTTCTTTATAGATCTTGTATGTCAACCCTTTATCTGTAGTGTCATTTGAAAGTATCTCCTACTCCATGGGTTGGCTCTTTGTTTTGTTGAGTTTCCTTTTCTGTGCATAAGCTTTTTATCTTGATGAAGTCCCAAAAGCTATACAAAATGAATTCCCCAAAGCTGTGTATACACAGAGGATCATATGGTTCTTATCTTGTCTTTTCTTTTGGGACTTCATCAAGATACAGATGTAGTGAAAATAAGGTCCATATGTAGCCCTGTGTTTTTAGCAGCAATGTTCACGGTAGCCAAACTGTGGAAAGAACTGAGGTGCCCTTCAAGAGACAAATAGATAAAGAAGATGTGATCCATATACACAATGAAATATTGGTAGCCATCAGAAAGGATGAATACCTAGCTTTTGTACCAACATAATAGGACTGGAGGAGATTTTGCTAAGTGAAATAAGTCAAGCAGAGAAAGTCAATTATTATATGGTTTCACTTACTTGTGGAACATAAAGAATAACATGGAGGACATTAGGAAAAGGAAAGGAAAAATGAAGGGGGTAATTGGGGGAGGAGATGAACCATGAGAGACTGTGGAGTCCAAGAAACAGATTAAGGGTTTCAGAGGTGAGGAGGTTGGAGGATGGGTTAGCCTGGTGGTGGGTATTAAGAAGGACACATATTGCATGGAGCACTGGGTATTATTCGTAAGCAATGAATCTTGGAACAGTGCATCAAAAACTAATGACATATTGTATGATGACTAACATAACATAATAAAAAACAACTAATTCCATACTGTATGATGAGTAACAATATAATAATAGTAATAGTAATAATCATAATGTTATCTGAGGGTGTCATTGTTATAATGAGAACAAGAATAGGTATCAAGGAGAGAGATGAAAGGAAGGCCATTTTGTAGTTGGTGTTCATACAAGAATGGTAAACAAGGTGACATTTG
The DNA here is from genome assembly GCA_003697995.1 of Taxidea taxus jeffersonii. Classification (NCBI taxonomy): domain Eukaryota; kingdom Metazoa; phylum Chordata; class Mammalia; order Carnivora; family Mustelidae; genus Taxidea; species Taxidea taxus. Next base: position 94,098 of record ML103463.1, read on the forward strand.
AACAGATACCTCATGGAAGATAGGGTTGGAGCTGCAAGCTTGTCTGGGGAAGTGTGTGTTGGCAGAGAGAATGGCCTCTGCAGAGACCCTGGAGATTATACTGCTTTGAGCTACTAAATCCAAAACAGGAAGTAAGTGTGTTAAGGGGAATAAGTGGGAGAGTGATGAGAGATGACGTCAGGAATTTTAAAGATGTAGGTCACTTTGGAGCTGGTTAAATTTCAAGAAAAAGGAGTTACTAACCCACAGTATATACTTCTTGTATTTATAATCTACTTGCAAAGATGTTCTGTAAATTGAAATTGAGCCCCTCCTGAATACCATCAGGTGATTGAATTCTGACCTCTGCATTATAAGAGTCACCTTGGAATATATTAGACTGTGAACCCGAGCTCTTGGACTCTTCTCACTCCACAGGACACACACACAACACACACACACACTTACATACACCCCAATTCATTGCTTCCTAGGCTGTGTTCTTAAAATGACTCTCCAACCCCGGTCCAAGGGTGAATCTGGAATGACTGCAACCCAGGCTGTCCCGACCACTGATCATTCCCCTAAACAATGTAAAATGCTATCTGACATTGCAATTAGCAAGCTTCTCATGGACAAACATATTTACCTATATAAAATTTAACGATTTTTATGGATAATATATCCACCAAAATCAATAAATAGTCTGTCATCTGCATTTGAAATGATGCTAACTGCAGAATAGACATAAAGTTTATAGACATATAATAATCAGGGAAATCTAATAATGAACATGGTGATCAAGAACATAAATATTTGCTCAATTTAGTAATGGTTTAGAAAACGATAAGAAATCTCTTACATACTCATCAGCCTGTGAGACAATGTGAAGATCTCTTGCACTGATTTGGTTGGAATTTTTAAACAGGTAGCAGAAGAAATTTCTCTAATTCTGTTGGCAGAGATGTGGACTGTTACAATGTTGGGAAAACAACCTAAAGACAGCTATAAATTTGAAAATACACATATTGTTCAGCCCAGATATTCTCAGTATTGACACTTTTGACATTCTGGTCCACTCTGTTCTCTGTGCTGGTCTGTGTCTTGGGCTTTGTAGGATGTTCAGAGCATCCCTGACCTCACTCTGAATTCCTCAGTGTCCCACTGGAGAATAATATTTCCTTTAATGGAAAAACAGATTTTAACCTAACAATCTCCAAATATTTTTGTAGAATTGTTATAATAGCAATGTATTGAGAAAGAAAACACTTTCAAAGCATGAGTAGCACAGCAACATCATGAAATATTATGCAGACTCTGAAATAAAGAATCAACATTATCCTAGTTGACTTGAGGCAAGTCCATGATGTAACACTGAGAAAGAAGAAAGGACGGAAACATGAAGAAAAAGAGACTGTTCTAAAACTGAAGAGCATTTATGATGAACACAGGATACTACTCATCCATTTGTATTGTGTATGAATGTGTAAGTGTGCATTATCTAGGAATAGAGTTTTTTTTTAAAAGATTTTATTTATTTATTTGACAGAGAGAGATCACAAGTAGGCAGAGAGACAGGCAGAGAGAGAGAGAGAGAGGGAAGCAGCCTCCCTGCTGAGCAGAGATCCCGATGCGGGACTCGATCCCAGGACCCCGAGATCATGACCTGAGCCGAAGGCAGTGGCTTAACCCACTGAGCCACCCAGGCGCCCTAGGAATAGAGTTTTTAAAACACTAAGAACTTAAGGAATAAATATTGCCAGGTGGAATGAAATTAGGTCAAATGTAGTGTTTTCAAAACCACTTGTGAAACAAAATTATATGAGAATCTAAAACTAATGTATATAAAGACATACAAGAATAATTGTGTGCTATCACGATGAGTCACTAATTCCAGATTTAATGTTCAAAGACTTGGTATAAAATAATATGAGAGAATGATGTTTACAACTGGGGAGGAAACACTAAGTGATCATTTTTTTCTTACATAAAGATACACGGGTTAAAATACACTTATAGAAGCTAAAGGCAATCTTCAGTCAAATGTAAAGAGGTGATGATGGACAAAGGTGATGAAGCTTTTAGAAATGGATCTCATCACAAAGAGATAAAAGGACCCATGGGGAATGACAATGTGCAAAAACAATTAGAAATATGTATAGAGGTGATTTATTAGCATTCAGTGTACAAAATACCATTTATTTTCATTTTTGTTTATCACAAGGATTGGCAAGAGAAGAATATTAGTGACAGCTCAATTTTTCAGGATTGATAATAAAACAAAAAAGCAATATAGAGAACACCATATAACCAAGTGATGGATTTGAGCCCAGACTACTAATAAACAATTCCCTACATATTCATACACAATAGAACTCAATGCAAACAGCAAAGTTGGTAAAATTAAAAATAAAAACCTGCTGAATTCCTTGTTTGAAAGAATGCAATAAAAAAGGGAATTAAAAAACCCTTGGCACCACTATACAAATGCAACGACCTGGTAGAGACAATGTATAATACAGTAAACCAATGAATAACTAATCCACAAATATGTTCAGCTCCCTGAGTAATGAAATCATTGCAAAGCAAAGCTCTTCCATATTGTTTTCATGTGAATACCCAGAGTGACAGGGGACACTGAAAAAAATGTATGTCTCATGAATTACTATTGAGAGGTCACATCTGCAAGCAATAAGTTGGTCTAGATCTTTCTCATCCGTATGGTAACTGAGTCCAATATGCCACATTTAAAGACAAAAAGGAATGCCCTGACTTCACTCGTCATCCCTCCACCCCTAATATTTCTACTCCCTTTAATTGCAAAACTCACTGGTTGTGTTCTATTTTTACTAGGAGTACTTTATGTTCCCGCTCCCTGACTTCTTTGTCAACAATCACCCTTGTGCTGCTGAACTCCATGTTCACTTCTTTCTTTAACATCCTCACCAAATTCATTAATCAGCTCATCAGGCAAACGAATGAGCATAGAGATCTCTAGGTTTTGCGTCAGGCTGGTGGCTGTTAGGTGACCTCAAGTCACTGCACCAGGCATGGAATGTGTCTGACCCTTTGCCTGTAGGACCTGGGCTCTGGGACTCACCTGAATGGCAACTCTGAGGGAGGGGTGTCTATGTGGCAGTCTGAATTCCTCCTGGGTGGGGATGATGGTGACTAAACTCTGCCCCACATAAGACAACAGTAAACAGGCTGGAGTTAGTTTCCCAGCCAAGCTTGGGTTTGCAGAAGCAACAATCAGGTCCCATCCAGCCCAAGGTGACACCAGCAGAGGGACAGCTACACAGGAGATAGTTAGAGTAGAGCTTCCTCTGTCTATTCATGAGACACATTTACCTCCTGCTCTTCCAGCCTCTAAGCACATGATTTCCATGTGGGGCACTGGTGTGTACACAAAGGAAACTTTTCCTGGAGACTGTGTGTTCCCAACAGACCAGGCTATAGCCGAGTGAATCCAGAGTTAATTACTCCTTCCTCAGAACTCTGCTGCTCCCAGAGTTCAGACCCCCAGGACCTTATCCCAACCCTAACTTCAACTTTTCCCTAAAGTCTAGGACTTAGCAATACCTCTGTACTAGATCCCTTGGATCTCCAAAATGTTGACTTATGGTGGAACACAGTCCTGCCATCATTTCTTTTCAACAAGAACTAATTTATTTGATATAAACCTTGAGGAAGACATACCATGCTTCATGGTATATTTGCTGAACAATTTGGAATCATACTTGTAAGTTAAGAGTTGTCATTTGGTCCCTCATTTCTTATCAGAAGCATTTCTTATCAGAAATATATTTAGATTTTTTACACTATTTTATGAGCTTGGAAAAATAAATAGATTCTTCCCTGTATCTTCCAGAATGAACCAATTCTTGCAAATGTTTTTAGCTCAAAGCCATTCCAAGCTTCTGATCCCCTGAATGCTAAGAACATAAATGTGTGCTAATATATAGTCATTTTACATAGTAGTAGGAAGTGAATAAAATATTTATCCAATAAAATTTTTCTCAGGAAGCTGAGATCAAGCAATTGTAGACAAATGTTTAGTCCTACTACAATTTTCCATGTAGTGTCTCCTTCACAAAGAATGCATTCAGAGCCCTTTTCATGTCTTTGTTCCTCAGGCTGTAGATGAAGGGGTTCAGCATGGGTGTGACCACAGTGTACATCACAGAAGCCACTGCACTTGTGTGGGAGCTCTGGGGAGCAGCAGAACTAAGGTACACTCCTAGGATTGTACAATAAAATAAGGAGACAACTGAGAGGTGAGATGCACAGGTGGAAAATGCTTTATACTTGCCCAGGGCTGATGATATTCCATGTATGGTGGAAACAATCTTAGAATAAGAGTAAAGGATCCCAGCAAAAGGCCCACCACCCAGCAGGACAGCTGCAAAATACATCACCACATTATTCAGAAAGGTGTCAGAACAGGCAAGTTGGATCATCTGATTGAGTTCACAAAAAAAGTGGGGTATTTGGAAGTGTGTACAGAAGGACAGCCGCAACATCATTAAACTTTGTAACAAGGAATTCAGGATACAGATGATCCAGGATACCAGAACCAGCAGTCCACAGAGCTGGGGATTCATGATGACTGGGTAGTGCAGGGGGTGACAAATGGCTACAAACCGGTCATAAGCCATTACACTCAGCATAAAGAAGTCCGAAACAGCAAAGAGTATGAAGAAATAGATCTGTGTGATGCAGCCGGCATAGGTTATAACTTTATTCTTTGTTTGTGTATTCACCAGCATCTTGGGGATGGTGGTGGAAGTGAAGCAGATGTCTACTAAGGACAGGTTAGAGAGGAAGAAGTACATGGGGGTGTGAAGATGGGAGTTTGAACTGACGGCCAGGATGATGAGCAGGTTCCCAAACACAGTGATCAAGTACATGGAGAGGAAAAGCCCAAATATGAGGGGCTGCTGTTCTGGGTCCTCTGATAATCCAAGAAGAAGAAACTCTGAAATTTGTGTATCATTGTCTGGTTCCATGTGGTGGAGGTGACTTCAAGGAAAGAAGAAAACAGAATGACTAATTCTCATATAAACATGTATTAGTCGCAGATTTCAAATGCTACTTTTTATTTTTGTAGTCTAGAAATTCACTTCAATATGTTGTACGTGGATATGGTTCCTTTCAGTGAATCCCCTGTATCATCAGAGTGAAGGACTTTTCTTCCAATTCCTTTTACCCCAAAGGGCTGTGTATTCCACAGTTTTAATTAAAATATGCTCATAAATTTCAGAAATATAAATTGTGTGTTGACAATGTCTTAGGCACTATATAGGCAAGGAGTATAGGGTGCTAGAGAAAAAAAGTTCTTATCACTCAATGGTGGAGTAAGAATAAATTAGCAAATAAGAAAATTAATTATATTTCTGATTGTGGCAGGTGGTGTGAAGAAAATGAAAAGAGGGCTAAAGCAGAGAGTGAATATGACATGCTATATTCATGGGTATTGAAGCCAATTCTGCAAACAAGATGGCATTGGAACACAAATCTCAAGTAAGAGATGGAGGCAGATCAGTGATTATGGGGTAAATGTGTGCCCAGTAGAGGGAACGGCCAGTTCAAAGGCCCTGAGGAAAGTTCTTGTTTCCAATGTTCAAGTCAAGGAAGAAAAGTCAGTGCTGCAAGGGGAATGAGCAGGAGGGAAACTGAGGAGTGACACTGTCAGACATGATGAAGAGGGAAGTGGCCTCTCTGCTACCTCTGAAACTGGAAGGCATAAGGACTTCCCTGACCACACCACCTCTCCCACGATATTCACTGTGTTGCAAAGGCATTCCAGGAATTGAACCACATCTGCTTAGTGGCCTCTTTTGATTGAGTTTTGGTCCCTACCTTGTATCACCCTGGGAGTGACACCTTGTTGTGGGGACTGCTCACACTCTACAAGTCACACACACACAGGACACCTTGGCCTCCTGGGTTGTGTTATTCCCATCTTTCTCAGTGTCCCCCATCTTGATTATACCAGGAATGGATCCAACCCAAGCAGGCCATGTCACCGATCTTTCCCCTACAGAGTGCAGAAATGCCAATTCTTAAGCCTTCCATGGATATATATATATATATATATATATATATATATATATATATATGAATATATACATGTATATATATATATGAATATATATATTCATAGTGTACACCCCCCAAAACGAGAAATGGATAATCTAACACTTCACAAAAGAAAGTACACACAATACAACAAAAGTTGGGCATTTTTATATTGAACATAGAAGACTTATTTTTCTTGTACCTCCTTCATCATTATTTGACTGATTCATTCTATGGGATCTGATAGGGGATGAGGTTAGCCCCTTTCTTCCTTTTCTTTTGTGGCATCTCTTATTGACATTCTTGTGCTTTGGCTATAGATCTATCCTTTGACAAACCCAATGGGCACACTCTAATCCTCATTCTGGATTTCATCCAACGTGCAACAGTGTTCCTAGACATTGGTCTATAAATCCTGCCCACACCATGACAATTCTATCTGTACTCAATAATTTGCTTCATATCATTCTGTCTGCAGGCATCATATCATACACACATTTATTTTATTGTGCTCTGTCCTCACTGTTATGATTCATAATTCAAAAGTGCAGGGACTTTGCCTTCTTTGTTCACTTTTGTTTTTTTCACTGTTATGTGGATATATGTGTTTAACATAAAAAGACCAACTATATGAAATTTATAGAAAGAAAAGTATGAAGGGATAACAAAATCAGGTTAAAATGTAAAATGAGCTGTTTCAAAACACCTGTCCTAGGTGAATTTGTATGAAAAGCCAAAATGAAATAAAATAGGATATAATATTGCAGTCGTTAATAATATCAACATGGATTAATCATTAAGTCGCCAAAGTCATAAACACAAAATAATATAATATATAATGTTCTTAGAACTCTCAGTTTTTATTTGTTAAATAAGTTAGAAATTGATTCAATGTATAAAAACATTTATCACATGGCAAGGTTGTATTTCAATTTCATTGGAAGAGGTTGAATTATTAAATAAATAATGACATAAGGGACATCTATTTGGAAGAACATGAAATCCCCCAGATCTCACACACACAAAAAGAAAAACAGAGGGTTTATGACCTAAGGAAGGTGTAACCATATAATATAGTAGGAGATTCAAGAAAACTATATATAAAATTTATAGGTGTTCAAAACCACTTAAATAAAGCAAAAAACTCAGAAATAAGAAGGTATGTATATTTTAAAAACTAAAATTTTTATGGTCAAAATCCATTCCAAAATTCAATTGAAAAATCATTAAACATTATGCCAAAAACAAATAATATACTATTTGTTCACTAATTTAATTTAGATTAGGAAAAAATAAAGCATAGTGATCTGAGGAAAGAATTTGGAATGGTAATGATGTTTTAAAAATAAAAGCGGGTGGGGGGCGAGCCTGGTTGGCTCAGTTGGTTAAGCATCTGCCTTTGGCTCAGGTCATGACCCTGGGGTCCTGGGATCTAGCCCCATGCAGAGTTCCCCGCTCAGTGGGGAGTCTGCTTCTCTCCTTCTGTCTCTGCCCCTCACCCGGCTCATGCTCACTCACTCTCTGTATGAAATAAAATCTTTCAAAAACTAAAAATAAATAAATAAATACACAAATAAGGGAGAGACAGAATAACTTATGGGCATTTAATAATAAAACCCATCAGAATGGCCACCAAATATATGAAGTTTGCTGAAACTGAGGGATAATTTAAGAAAATAACAAGAAACATCTCTTTCACCCAGCAGCCTGAGGAACAAACTTACAGGGCTGTTACATTGTTTGTGATTGACACTTTTAAACTGGTAGCCAAGGGATTACTGTGAATTTTCTGGCAGAAAAGTAGGTGTTACAAGGCTGAAGTTAGAACCTGAAGGCAACTGTGATCCAAATACTAATATCCTTTAACTCAGGGTTTCTCTGTCTTTGCACCATGACACTCTGGTCACAGCCTGCCCTGGGGTGTGTCCTGTGCATTGTAGGGTGTTTAGATATTCCTGTTCCCCATGCACACTTCTCCAGTACAACAGGCAAAGCTGGCTCCAGACAGTGATCCATGACCCTCAGGGGACAAAATCACACCCAATTAGAATCACACATTGAGTTTAACAATGTCAATTTATCTTTTCTAGCATTGCTATAATAGTAATTTAGTGATAAAGAATATGAAAGAACTTCAAAAGTGTGAGTAGTAGTCAATCTGTGAAATTGATATTACCACTGAATAAATACATTAATTATTTAATTAAGCAAACAAAGAAGCATAGTGACCACTCAATCAGCTCAAGTGATGAGAGGTCAATATTCTTTTTTTAAATTCAATTTAATTTTTCAGTGTTCCAAGATTCATTGTTTATGCACCACACCCAGTGCTCCATGCAAAATGGGCCCTCCTTAATACCCACCACCAGGCTCAATATTCTTGGCTTCCATTCTCTGACTGTCATCCGCATCAGGACTCACCTGACAGGAAGGTGTCCTTGTGGAAGTCTGAATTACTTTCCTGAACAGCATAGGATAGGGTCTACAGCTCTGTCCTCAGCTGAGACAGGAGGAAGAAGTGAAGCATTGGCCCACAGGCAGAATTAGGACAAGAAGCATGGTTTTTCCCATTCAAGGTTGCACAGGCTGATGGACTGGAGACAAGAGGTATTTATACCCCCCTCTGTCTGCTCATTAGGCACATTTCCCTCTTGTTACTCCAACCTCTATGCACGTGATTCCCATGAGGAAAAGTTCTTTGGACTGAAAGGATGTTTTTCTAATGAGTCTTGGTTCCCAAAACACTAGGTTAGAAGTCATGTAAATCCAACTTTTGGGTATTTTTAAAATCCCATTTCCTTGAAATTTTTCTCATCTTGCTATGTGAATCTCCGAGCATCTTACCTCAGCTTGAAGCTATAATTTTTTCCTAATCTAAAACCCAGTAACCCACCTGGATTAAGTCTCTTTATCTTCAAAGCATTGACTTGTGGTGGGGACCCAGTCCTGCGACCTCCACACACAGTCTGTTCTTCTCACTAAGGTGGAGAAGTGGGTTCTTCTGATAATAAACCTTGGCCACTACACACATTTGTTTCAATAGATGTTTGCTGTTAAATTAGGAATTCCTTGCTTCATACAAGTTAAGAGCTACCACATAGTCTTTTGTCATAAAATGATTGTTCATTATAACAGTTGTGTTTAGATCTTTTCGTGTATTATGACATTACCTTCACATCTCCTATGGATTGTTTGATTTAATTTTTATAAACATCTTATCCCTGTGGAAGTACATTTATGAGCTCCATGATTGGTGTTGTCTAGTGATCTATCCACATTGAATATTTGAATATGTGGTGGTCTTGAATGTCATTCTGTCAAGATGCTTCTATTTCTGAAGCTCTGGGGCAGTGGTTCTCAGCCAGAAATGAATTTGCTCCTGGGGATGTCTGGTGATGTCTGAAGGGATTATGCTAAAATCTAATGGAAATCACCCCCACAATTTTATTATCCTGCCACAAATGTCAACCATAAACACTGAGAAACACATCTAGACCAGCACCTCTCCAACTTCAGTGTGAATGGACAAGGATACCACAACAAATGTAGAATTTGATTATAGGTACCTGTGTGTCCCAGGGATTCTGAATTTCTTTCTTTCTTTTATTAAAGATTATTTATTTATTTATTTGTAGAGAGAGAGAGAGAGAGCACACAAGCATGCAGAGTGGCAGGCAGGGCAGAGAGAGAAGTAGGCTCCCCACTGAGCAAGGAGCCTAATGTGGCACTTGATCCCAGGACCCTTCCTGAGTGGAAAGCAGCTGCTTATCTGACTGAGCCACCCAGGCATTTAGAGATTCTGCATTTTTTACAAGCTCCCAGGTAATGTTGATGTCTTGGTGTTAGGTTAGACAGTTAATTGGTGTTAATTGGATGGTTAAGTAATTTGGGCCATGGTCTCCAACAAGAAAACATGGAGTCAAGACAGCACTGAAAACCATAAGATACCTAGGAATAAACCTAACCAAAAAAGGAAAGAATTGGTACTCAAAAAACTGTAGAACACTCATGAAAAAACTGAGGAAGACACAAAGAAATGCAGAAATGTTATATGCTCACGAATGGGAAGGACAAATGTTGTTAAAATATCTCTGCTACCTAGAACAATTTATACATTCAGTGCAATCCCTATCAGAATGCCATCTACTGTTTTTGTTTTTTTTTAACAGGGCTGGAACTAATAATCTTCAAGTTTGTATGGAACCAGAAAAGATTCTGAGTAGCCAGAGAAATGTTGAAAAAGAAAACTAAACATGGTGACATCACAATGCCTGACTCCAAGCTACATTACAAATCTGTAATCAATAAGACAGTAGGGTACTGGCACAAAAACACACCTAGAACAATGGAACAGAATAGAGAACCCAGAAATTGACCCTCAACTCTATGGTCAACTAATCTTCAACAAAACAAGAAGGAATATCCAATGGGGGAAATACAGTCTCTTTAATAATTGGTGTTGGGAAAATTGGACAGCCAAATGCAAAAGAATGAAAGTGGACTATTTCCTTATATCATACACAAAAATAGATTGTAAATGGATGAAAGACCTCAATGTGAGACAGGAATCCATCAACATAGGACAACACAGGCACTAACCACTTTGATCTCAGCCACAGCAACTTATTGCAAGACATGTCCCTAAAGACAAGAGAAACAAAAGTGAAGATGAACTTTTAGGATTTCAAGATAAAAATCTTCTGGACTGGAAGGGAAACAGTCAACAAAACAAAGAGGCATCCCACAGAATGGTAGAAGGTATTTGCAAATGACATAACAGAAAGGGCTCCTATCCAAGATCTATAAATAATTTATCATACTCAACACCCAAACATGAGTGATCTCTCAACTTGGGGTTATATTAAATTGTGATCCATGACATAGGCCACTGCCTAGTGAGCAGAGACCCCACAAGATCCGGGGAGATGCCCCCCCCCCACCGGAAGAGTGCAGGGATCTGTGGGGTTTGGAGACTCCATTCTGGGCTGTGTGCCAGAGACAGTGATGCTTGGTCACAGCCTGGGTTAGCTTGGAGCGCAGCCGGAGCCCAGGGAGATAGGAGTGATTGAACACTTTTCTCCAAGGGTGCACTGAGGAGTGGGGCCCTGAGCTCTCAGCTCTCTGGGCCAGAGTAATGTCCATATTGATTAGGTGGTGCAATTCTGCCTCCAGCAAAGACACTGGAGAATCATTACAACAGGCCCCTCCCTCAGAAGATCAGCAAGAAATCCTGCCAAGATCAAGTTCACTTACCAAGGAGAAGAGTGGAATTCTAGCGGAGGAAAAAACAAAGACTGGAATTCATAGTTTTCTCCCCATGATTCTTTAGTCTTGCAAAGTTAATTAATTTTTTTAAATTTTATTTTATTCTTCTGCTAATTTTTTTAAACTTTTATTCTTTCCACTTTTAATGTTTTCTAACTAGTTTATCTTAACAATACCTTTCATTTAAAAAAAAAACCAACTTGACAGGAGGAGTCAAGATGGTGGAGAAGTAGCAGGCTGAGATGACATCAGGTAGCAGGAGATCAGCTAGATAGCTTATCAAACCATTGTGAACACCTACAAATCCAATAGGAGATCGAAGAGAAGAAGAGCAACAATTCTAGAAACAGAAAATCAACCACTTTCTGAAAGGTGGGACCAGCGGAGAAGTGAATTCAAAGCAACAGGAAGATAGACTGCAGGGGTAGGGGCTCGATCCCAACAAGCAGCACAACAGCGGAGCACAAAATCAGGACTTTTAAGAGTCTGCTCCACTGAGGGACATTGCTCCAGAGGCTAAACTGGGGTGAAGCCCACACGGAGTCAGTGTGGCCCCAGGTCCTGTGGGGTCACAGAAGGATCGGGGGTGTCTGAGTGTCACAGAGCTCACAGGTATTAGAGCTGGGAAGTTGGCTACAGAGACAGAGCCAAGGAGTGAGTTCTCAACCTGGGTTTAACTTGAACCATAATCCATGGTTCCACTGCTCTGTGAGTGAGGTCCCCACAAGATCTGGGGAGAAACTCCTGGAAGATCTCAGGGATCTGTGGGGTTTGGAGACTCCAGGAAGAGCTGTGTGCCAGAGAGAGAGAAGCTTGGTCACAGGCTGGGTGAGCTCGGAGTGCAGCTGGAGGCCAGGGAGACGGGAGTTATTGAATGCTTTTCTCCAAGTGCGGCCAGAGGCTGGGGATATGGGAGTGATTGAGCGCTTTTCTCGAGGGTGCACTGAGGAGTGGGGCCCCGAGTTCTCGGCTCCTCCGGGCTGGGGATTGGGAGTCTGCTGTTTTCATTCCCATCCTCCAGAACTCTATGGCAAGAGTTCAGGAACAAAAGCTCCTGAAAGCGAACCTGAACGGATTACTTAGCCTGGACCCTGGTAAGGGAGGTGCAAGTCTGCCTGGGGCAAACACACTTGAGAATCACTACAACAGACCCCTCCCCCAGAAGATCAACAAGAAATCCAGTCAAGCCCAAGTTCACGTACCAAGGAGAACAGCAGAATTCCAGAGGAGGAGAAAGCAAAGCATACAATTCATGGCTTTCTCCCCATGAATCTTAAGTCTTACAAAGCTAATTAACTTAAAAAAATTTTTTTTTCTTCTGATAATCTCTTTTAACTTTTACCCTTTCCTCTTTTAACGTTTTTTTACTAGTTTATCTTAATACCTTTCATAAAAAATAATAATAATTATTATTTTTGAAACTTCATTCTTATACTCATATTTAATCCTTCATTGTTTCTAACTTTATTTTTCGTATACATGTAGGGTTTTTTCTTCTAAAAATTTGGGGTACAACTTCTTCTAATATATCCAAATATACCCTAAATATAGCTCTGGGCTTGTTCTAGTCTCCAGCCTGAGCAGATTCTCTCCACTTTCTTTTTCTTTATTCTCCCAACCAACTTACTTTATCAACTCCTTTTTTAGAAATTAAAAAAAATTTTTCTCATCTTTATATGTATATTCCATCCCTTCATTGTGCTTACCCTTATATGTTTTTCATTCTTTAAAATTTTGAGAGGTAGTTTCTTCTAAGAGACAAAAATACTCCCAAATTAAGTGGGTGACCCTGTTCTAGTTACCATATATATATATATATATGTATATATATATATGCATATGTGTATACGTATATATATATATACATGCATATATACACACACATATATATATATATTATTTTTTATATTTTTCATTATCTGTTTTCTTTTTATAATTTTTTATTCTGAACTTCTTTTTATTCCCCACACCAAGATTTGGGGTCATTTCTGATTTCGTTAAAGCACATTTTCCTGAGGTCTTTGCACTCTTTTTGTATTTTATTTAGCATTTAGTATTTAGTATTTTATTTGCTCCTTTCTATATTCTTATTTGGACAAAATGACAAGGCAGAAAAACTCACCACGAAAAAAAACAAAAACAAAAACAAAAACAAGAGGCAGTACCGAAGGCTAGGGACCTAATCAATATGGACATTGGTAATATGTCAGATCTAGAACTCAGAATGACGATTCCCAAGTTCTAGCCGGGCTTGAAAAAGGCATGGAAGATATTAGAGAAACTCTCTCTGGAGAGATAAAAGCCCTTTCTGGAGAAATAAAAGAACTAAACTCTAACCATGTTGAAATAAAAAAAAAAAAACTATTAATGAGGTGTAATAAAAAATGGAGGCTCTTACTGCTAGGAAAAATTAGGCAGAAGAAATAATTAGTGATATAGAAGACCAAATGACAGAGAATAAAGAAGCTGAGCAAAAGAGAGACAAACAACTATTGGACCACGAGGGGAGAATTCGAGAGAAAAGTGACACCATAAGATGAAACAACATTAGAATAATTGGGATTCCAGAAGAAGAAGAAGAGAGAGGGGACCAGGAGGTATATAGGAGAGAATTATTGTAAAGAATTTCCCTAAAATGGCAAAAGAAACAAGCATAAAAATCCAGGAGGTGCAGAGATAGGTCCACACCCCGTCATCAAACAGTAAAATTTACAAGTCTTAGCGACAAAGAGAAAATCCTGAAAGCAGCACGGGACAAGAAGTCTGTAACATACAACAGCAAAAATATTAGATTGGAAGTGGACTTATCCACAGAGACCTGGCAGGCCAGAAAGAACTGGCATGATATATTCAGAGCACTAAGTGAGAAAAACATGCAGCCAAGAATACTATATCCAGCTAGGTTATCATTGAAAATGGAGAGATAAAAAGTTTCCAGGACAAACAAAAACTGAAAGAATTGGTAAACACCAAACCAGCTCTACAGGAAATATTGAAAGGGGTCATCTATGCAAAGAGAGACCCTAAAAGTAGTAGATTAGAAAGGAACAGAGACAATATACAGTAACAGTCACCTTATGGGCAATACATTGGCACTAAATTCATATCTCTCAATAGTTATCCTGAATATAAATGGGCTAAATGGTTTCAGAATGGATAAAAAAACAAAAACCCATCAATATGCTGCCTAAAAAAAACACATTTTAGGCCCAAAGTCACCTCCATATTTAAAGTGAGGGGGTGGAAAACAATTTACCATGATAATGGACATCAGAAGAAAGCTGGGGTAGCAATCCTTATATCAGATCAATTAGATTTTAAGCCAAAGACTATAATAAGAGATGAGGAAGGACACTATATCATACTCAAAGGGTCTGTCCAACAAGAAGATCTAACCATTTTAAATATCTATGCCCCTAACATGGGAGCAGCTAACTATATAAATAAGTTAATAACAAAATGAAAGAAACATATTGACAAAAATAAAATAATAGTAGGAAACTTTAACACTCCTCACACTGAAATGGACAGATCATCCAAGCAAAAGATCAACAAGGAAATAAAAACCTTAAATGACACACTGGACCAGATGGACATCACAGATATATCCAGAACATTCCATCCGAAGGCAGCAGAATACACATTCTTCTCTAGTGCACATGGAACATTCTCCAGAATAGATCACATCCTGGGTCATAAATCAGGTCTCAACTGGTATCAAAAAATTGGGATCATTTCCTGCATTTTTTTTCAGACCACAATGCTCTGAAGCTAGACCTCAATCACAAGAGGAAATTTGGGAAGAACCCAAATACATGGAGACTCAACAGCATCCTTCTAAAGAATGAATAGGTTAACCAGGAAATTAAAGAAGAATTGAAAAATTCAAGGAAACAAATGATAATGAAAATACAACAGTTCAAAATCTGTGGGACACAGCAAAGGCAGTCCTGAGAGGAAAATATATAGCGATACAAGCCTTTCTCAAGAAACAAGGAAGGTCTCAAATACACAACCTATCGCTACACCTAAAGGAGCTCGAGAAAGAACAACAAAGAAAGCCTAAACCCAGCAGGAGAAGAGGAATAATAAAGATCAATGAAATAGAAACCAAAAAAACAATAGAACAAATCAACAAAACTGGGAGCTGGTTCTTTGAAAGAATTAATAAGACTTATAAACCCCTGGCCATACTTATCAAAAAGAAAAGAGAAAGGACCCGAATAAATAAAATCATGAATGAAAGAGGAGAGATCACAACCAACACCAAAGAAATACAAACAATTCTAAGGACATATTATAAGCAAATCTATGCCAACAAATTCGACAATCTGGAAGAAATTTATGCATTCTTAGAGACATATAAACTGCCAAAACGGAACCAGGAAGAAATAGAAAACATGAATAGACCCATAACCAGTAAGGAGACTGAAACAGTCATCAAAAATCTCCAAACAAACAAAAGCCCAGGGCCAGACGGCTTCCCAGGGGAATTCTACCAAACATTTAAAGAAGCATTAATTCCTATTCTCCTGAAATTGTTCCAAAAATAGAAATAGAAATGGAAGGAGTACTTCCAAACTTATTTTATGAGGCCCACATCACCTTGATCCCAAAGCCAGATAAGGATCCCATCCAAAAAGAGAATTACAGACCAGTATCCTTGATGAACACAAATGCAAAAAATCTCACCAAAATACTAGCCATTAGGATCCAACAGTACCTTAAAAGGATTATTCACCACGACCAAGTGGGATTTATTCCAGGACTGCAAGATTGGTTCAACATCTGTAAATCAATCAGTGTGATACAATACATTAATAAAAGAAAGAATAAGAACCATATGATACTCTCAATAGATGCTAAAAAAGCATTTGACAAAGTACGGCATCCATTCCTGATCAAAACTCTTCAAAGTGTAGGGATAGAGGGCACATACCTCAATATTATCAAAGCCATCTATGGAAAATCTACTGCAAATATCATTCTCAATGGAGAAAAAACATGAGAGCTTTTCTGCTAAGGTCAGGGACAGGGCAGGGATGTCCATTATCACCACTGCTATTCAACATAGTACTAGGAGTCCTAGCCTCAGCCATCAGACAACAAAAAGAAATAATGGCATCCAAAGCAGCAAAAAGGAGTCAAACTCTCACTCTTTGCAGATGATATGATACTCTATGTGGAAAACCCAAAAGACTCCACTTCAAATCTGTTGAACTTGTACAGGAATTCAGTAAAGTGTCAGGATATAAAATCAATACACAGAAATCAGTTGCATTTCTTTACACCAACAACAAGACAGAAGAAAGAGAAATTAAGGGGTCAATCCCATTTACAAGCACAGTACTGGGCATTTACCCTAAAGATACAAATGTAGTGATCCGAAGGGGCACATGCACCTGAATGTTTATAAAAGCAATGTCCACAATAGTCAAACTATGGAAAGAACCTAGATGTCCACCAACAGATGAATGGTTAAAGAAGAGGTGGTATATATAGACAATGGAATACCATGCAGCCATCAAAAGAAGTGAAATCTTCCCATTTGCGACAAAGTGGATGGAACTAGAGGGTATTTCTTAGTGAAATAAGTCAATTGGAGAAAGACAACTATCATATGATCTCCCTATCATCTCCCTGATATGAGGAAGTGGAGATGCAATGGGGGGGCGGTTTGGGGGGTAGGAAAAGAATAAATGAAGCAAGATGGGATCTGGAGGGAGACAAACCAAAAGAGACTCTTAATTTCACAAAACAAACTGAGAGGGGCTGGGGGGAGGGGTGTCGGGAGAGGGTGGTGGGGTTTTGGACATCGGGGAGAGGGTATGTGCTGTGGAGAGTGCTGTGACCTGTGTAAACCTGGCAATTCATAGACCTGTACCCCTGGGGCTAAAAGTACATTTTATGTTTGTAAAAAATAAAAAAAAAAAGCTCTGTAAGGAGAAGTAGCTAAAGAAATTGAGAATGTTAGACCTATAAGAAGACTCAAGGTAATGTGATAATTCTGCATTTTAAAGATTACCATATAGGTAATCATTCAGGGACATTTTGTTGCCCATATCAAAAAGAAGAATAATGTATTTCAAAAGAGCATTGGTTAAAAACTACAGAATAATGATATGTAACAAAAACAAAAACAACCCCCCCCCCCCCAAAAAAGTTACTTGGAGGCCAAGTTCTGTAGTTCTCATGGGTATATGTCAAAGGAATACATTTCTTCACTTCTTGAATAGCACTCTACTGGAGATATCAGTGCTATGTCCCACCATGAGTCAATATTTGGGAAACCCAAGGAGTCTTGTAAAGAAAAATTCTTCACTCTTAAATTTGGAGAAATCTTTAACTCAGGGTTGTGATAAGGTGCTAGAAAGTTAGCTCTGTGGGATGCAGGTGAGTTCAGACAAGTGTAATAACTGGATTCACCTGACTCATAAGCTGATTTCTTGGGAACCAGTAACTACAGGGGAAAAAAGTCCTTATCTCCAGAGCAATGTCCCATGGGATGATGTGCCCAGGGATTGGAGTAACAGGAGGGAAATATGCTTAAGGAGGGAAATATGCTTAAGGGCATGTAGGGAGCTATAAATATTTCCCACTGTTTTCCCTCAGCAGGTTCAACCTTGGGCTGATTGGGACATGCTTATTTCTTCTGGAGCCCTATGTCTGGGTAGGAGACTCCTGCTCTATTGTTTGAGAACAGAACTTAAATCTCCCTTGTTGAGGGAAGATTTCAGACTTTCCCAGAGACCCCAATACAGGTGAGTCTGAATATCCAGCAGGTACTGTAGTAAAGGGCCAGAGAGAATAGAAGGCTGAGAACATTTACCTGAAGCCACCTGAGAGCCAATCCAGCTCTGCCCAGCACTGGGACATCAGTGTGGTTTTTGGCTTGTTTGAATAATTAGTAAATATATTTATTTGTTATCCTAAAAAGAAAACACTGAAATCAGCCATGCAGGGGAGGTTATTGAGAAATAACTAGTGGTGATAGAAGAATGGTGACGGGTGCATAAGATGCATAAGATGGTCCTAATGAGTAGAATACAAGTCCAAAAATCTTTGCAATTAACGGGAATAGTGGTATAGGTTATTAGCTATGAGGGATATGCAATCAAGTGAGAGTATTCCTTTTATTCTCGTAAGCCAGGGAAAATTTGAGTGTGTTCCCAAATTGATGAGAAAAATCCAGATCAATGGATCATGAGGCATATACATATACATATACAGTGTCCTTTTTCATGCTTGGCATTCCAAGCAATTTTTAAAAAATGTAATAGGTGAAAGGGGATATACTAAAAAAAACCCCTTTACATTGCAATTATTTTCTTACTAGTGAGGATATTTGTGGGTTTCTCAGATGTTTGCTTTCTCCATTACAAATTGTCTGTGCTTTTGTTTGGTGGGTTTGGAGTGTTTATATTCCTGTTTTTTATTCTATTTTTCTATACATAAGAATTAGAGTTTTTCCATCAGCTTTGTTATTTGACCTCCAGTTTCTTTATGTATGTGTAAATGTATTTGAGGGTAGCAGTAAAGTTAATACACCGTATGCTTGAACCTATCATTTGGTCATATTATCCTCCCCCCTCTTCCATATTTAAGTGTAGAAAGTTCTTCTTCATCGTTTGAATTAATAAATCACCATTTATACATATTTCCAACAACATATCTTCTGTTTCTGTTATTACCTATTCTACCTTTTCGCCTTTTGTGATTAGATCTACTTCTCAAAGTCCCCTCATCTGCAGCCATCATTGGAAAGTATTTTTTTAATCACTTAACAAGCGTTCACCTTTTTTCCTAAATAAATATGAGTTAATATATATCTATAGGAGATGAAAGCATCAGTTTAGAAAATGCTTCATACTTTTTTGGTTATGTTATTTTATTTCTAAGTTTTTATGTTTTTTTAAAAACTAATCTGCATGCCCAATGCAGGGATTAAACTCATAAGTCAAAGAACATGAGCTGTACTGTCTACTGACTAAGCCAGGCATGTGCCCTTGTTTCCAAGTCTTTAGCACTTAATCATGAATTAGTGACCCATGCTGATGTCTTTACATTAACACTCTTTTATGCTTAGATGCTAGAAAATTGCTTTTATGTTGGAAAATTAGTTTTAGATTGTCGTGTTTCAGGCTGTTGTTTGAGATAGCTTCATGTCTAACCTATTCTCACTCCTACTGTTATCCTTTGCTCCATAAGCTCTTAGTTTCTTTTAAAACTTCCGTTTCCAGGGGTGCCTGGGTAGCTCAGTCAGTTGAGTGTCGATTCTTGGTTTCAGCTCAGGTCATGATCTCAGGGTCATGAGATGGAGCTCTGAGTCAGTTTCTGGGCTGATTATGGAGCCTGCTTGAGTTTCTCTCTGCCTCTCCCCCTGTCCCTCATCCACTTAGCTTCTTTGCTCTCTCTTTTTTCTCAAAACAAATTGTATGTTTCCATACTATGCACATGAAAATTATTCATACATTTTTCTTAAATATTTTGTTTATTTATTTGATAGAGACAGAGAGTGTGAGAGAGAGCATAAGCAGAGAGAAGGGGCAGAGGGAGAGGGAGAAGCAGGTTCCCTTCTCAGGAGTCTGATGTTGGATTGCATCCCAGGATGTTGACCCTAGGACTTGAGCCAGAGGTAGATGTTAACAAAATGACCCACCCAGATGCCCTAATTCATACACTTTTATAGAAATTCATGAATGGGATCTTATGCACATTGTAAATGGTCTTTAACTATGGTCTTTAAAAATAATTCTTTCATTATTATTATTATTTTAATAAACATATAAATGTGTTATTAACCCCAGAGGTACAGGTTGGGGAATCGCCAGGTTTACACACTTCATAGCACTCACCATAGCACATACCCTCCCCAATGTCCATAACACCACCACCCTCTCCCTACCCCCCAATCATTTTTTTAATAGCTTGTCTCCCCCACTAGTACCTTATATATTTGTCTTCATCAACTGGTGTAATGTTAATTCATTATTCCAGTGATTGCATAGTATTTCAAGGTGTGGCTGTGTCATCTACACTTTTGAGGATTTTTTTACATTCTTTCTCATTAAATTTCTATTGCACCAATTATACAAAAATATTTTGAGATTGAATTAAAATACTGGTTCTCCACTGGGGGCGAATTTGTCCTCCAGGGACATTCAGTGATGTCCAGAGGCATTTTAGGTTGTCAGATTGAGGAGGTGTCACTATAGGCCAAGGATGTTCTAGACATCCTACAATGTCCAGGACAAACTGCAGCACAGAGAATGATCTGAGCCAGAATGTCAATGGTGCTGAGATTGAGAAACCCTGAGGTGAATAGTGCATGCCTATATTCTTACTATTTACAGCTGTTTTCAGGTTATTTCCCCAAAATGTTATAGTGCATCATATTTCTTCTATGAAAAAGAGTACCACTTTGCTACCTGTTTAAAAGTTCCAATCCCAATTGATGTGACAGATCTTCAAGTTTTTGACAGACTGATGGGTATGGAAGGGATTTCTTATTGTTTTCATAAACAATTAGTGAGTTTGAACAAATTCATATACATGGTCACTACTTTGATTTACTCATTATTATTATATGCCCATATATTATATGCCTATTTTCTACAGTTGTCAGCATTTAAAATAATTTTACAGATTATTGTTTCTCTATTGAATTCCATGGACATATTGTGGCCATAAAAATGTTTTAAATTCTATTAGTTAATGTATAACTTCTTCCTTCTTAGTGTCTTTTTTTGTTTTTGTTTTTTAAATTTAATTTCTTTTCAGTGTAACAGAATTCATTGTTTGTGCACCACATCCAGTGCTCCATGCTCTTAGTGTCTTGTCATCATTAAGATGGTTTTCTCTTTAGATTTTGTTTGTATTCATATATATATGTATATATATATATACATGATATATATATCATGTATATCTATATCTATATATATATCATGTATATATATACATGATATATATATCATGTATATCATGTATATATATATATATATATATTGGTCATTTTAAGGACTTCTGGGGGACTTTTCATATTTTTAAAAATCTATTTCCAAATTCTGTATAAAGTCATGTGGTATTATATTAGTTTTAGGTGTATGATATAGTGATTCAATAAATCTTAAACATTATCAGTGTTCATCATGATAAGTGTATTTTATTCCCCTTCATCTCTTTCACCCATCACCTCATTGAACTCCCCTCTGGCAACAACCAGTTTATTTTTTATATTGAAGAGTCTGCTGTTTTGTTTGTCTCTTTTTTCTTTGCTCATTTGTTTTGTTTCTTTAATTCCATATATAAGTAAAATCATATGGTATTTGTCTTTCTCCGACTACTTTTAATTAGCATTACATCCTCTGGATTCATCCATGATTTTGAAAATAGTAACATCTCATTTGTAGCCACTGATACCCTTTATCTATCCCCCAACCTACCCTCTGACAAATACCAGTTTGTTCTCTGTATCTAAGTGTCTGTCTGTTTGTTCACTTGTTCTGTATTTAGGTTATGCATATATGTGAGGTCATATGATATTTTCTTTATCTGACTTATTTTATTTAGTATAGCACCCTCTAGATCCACCCATGTTGTTGCAAATGGCTAGACCTCATTTTTGTTATGACTGAGTAATGTTCCATTGTGTATATGTGTATCTATCTATCTATCTATCTATCTATCTATCTATCTATCTATCATCTATCTATCTCCATCTATATCTGTATACCACATCTTCTTTTCCATTCATATATCAGCAGACACCAGGTCTGCTGCAATATCTTGGCTATTGTAAACAATGTTACAAAAGCAATAGGTGCATACTAAATTTTGAATTAGTGTGTTTGTCTTCATTGGGACAAGCAGCAGAATTACTTGATCATGTGGTATTTCTCCTTTTAATTTTTTGAGGAACCTCCATACTGTTTCCATAGTGGCTATACCATTTTGCATTCCCACCAGCAGTGCATGAGAATTCCCTTTTCTCCACATCCTTACCAATATTTGTTATTTCTTGTTTTTTTTTTTTAATACTAGCCATTCTGACTGATGTGAGGTGATAGTCTTATTCATTTGGATGTCACATGAAAGGAATTATTTCATTTCCTTCTCAGTTGTTCACTGTTGGTATGTAGAAATGCAACAGATTTTTTGAGGGTTGGCTTTGTACCCAGATACTTGGCTGAATTAATTTATCATTTCTATTAGTGTTCTTGTGGCATCTTTAGGATTTTCTGCATATAAGATCACATCATTTTCATACATAAATTTATTTCTTCCTTTCCAATTTGGATGCCATTTCTTTCTTTTTTATTTTTTTCCCCTCTTTTATTTTTATTCTTTTTTAAAAATGTTATTTTGTTTGCCATACAGTGTTTCATTAGTTTTTGATGTAGTGTTTCATGATTCATTGTTTGCCTATAATGCTCAGTGCCCATTGCAATACATGCCCTCCTTAGTAGCCATCACTGGGCTAACCCATACAGTTGCTCTGGCTAGAACTTCCAGCGTAATGTTGAGTAGAAGTTGTGATATCAGGCATACATGCCTTGTTCCTGATCAGAGAGGAAAATGTTCACTGTATCCCCATGGAGTATCATGCTTGTGGTGGATTATTCATAAATAGCCTTATGTTGAGATAGTTTCTTTCTATTCCGAGTTTTTAGTGTTTTTATTGTATTCCACACACAAATTTAAACATTAGTTTTTTGATGCAGATTATAAACATTAATGTATCTCCCAGGTTAGTGATGCATGACTATGTCATGTTGTTTTCTCTTATTTTGCTAGTCATGTTGACTACATGGAACTAGAGAATGATACACGAATTTCAGAATTTCTTCTTCTGGGATTTTTGGAAGAACCAGAATTACAACCCTTCATCTTTGGGCTGTTTCTGTCCATGTACCTGATCACCATACTTGGGAACCTGCTCATCATCCTGGCCGTCAGTTCAGACTCCCACCTCCATACCCCCATGTATTTCTTCCTTTCCAACCTGTCCTTTGTAGACATCTGTTTCACTTCCACCACTATCCCCAAGATGCTGGTAAACATACAAACACAGAGAAAAGGCATAACTTATGAAAGCTGCATCATGCAGATGTACTTTTTCATACTTTTTGCAGGTTTGGACAACTTCCTCTTGACTGTGATGGCCTATGATCGCTTTGTAGCCATCTGTCACCCCCTACGCTACATGGTCACCATGAACCCTCAGCTCTGTTCACTACTGCTTCTGGTGTCCTGGATCATGAGCATCCTGCATTCTTTGTTACAAACCTTAATGGTACTGCAGCTGTCCTTCTGTACAGTCTTGGAAATCCCCCATTTTTTCTGTGAACTCAATCAGATGATCCAACTTGCATGTTCGGATACCTTTCTTAATAACATGGTGATGTACTTTGCAGCATTGCTTCTGTGTGGTGCTCCCCTGGCTGGGATCATTTACTCTTACTCAAAGATAGTTTCCTCTATATGTAGAATCTCATCAGCTCAGGGCAAGTATAAAGCATTTTCCACCTGTACCTCTCACCTTTCAGTTGTCTCCTTATTTTATTGTACAAGTTTAGGAGTATACCTTAGCTCTGCTGCTACCCAGAACTCCCACTCAGGTGCAGTAGCCTCAGTGATGTACACGGTAGTCACACCCATGCTGAACCCCTTCATCTATAGCCTGAGGAACAAAGATATAAAAGGGGCTCTTAATGTATTTTTTAGAGGGAAGCCATAAAAGGTCCATTTTTTACCAACTACTTGTGATTGCAGGCTAATGCCTAATAGCCAGAAATTGTGATTCTTTAATCAGATCAAAGAAGAACATAATTCTTCTGTTTATATCCTAGAGTTTCAATTGGTCTAAAATTCATCTGATTTATAGATTTAAATAAGTCCCTTTGTTGAGCTTTCTGTTCCTTCTAATACTCAACAATTTTCCTTTTGTCTTCTTATCTTCCAAAATTAGTCCCAGCCTTGAATCAGAAATATTTTGGAGATTCCCATTTGCCTCATAGCCTTATAGTGATGAACTATACTAGTTTTATGAAATAAACTACATTGGCAACTGAGGCAATTTTTATAATTTTATTGTAGAGGAAATTCTGAGATCACAATTTTTTATTGCATCAGCCTTAAATGCTCTTTTTTTAAAAAAGATTTCTTTTATCTGTGCAGCATAAAGAATAACATGGACATGAGGAGAAGGAAGACATATTTGTAAATAAGGCCCAGTATTCTCTGCAGCTCCCAAAACAAACAATCAAATAAATAAACAATTCTTTTATTTATTTGAGAGAGAAAGAGAACAGGAACAGGGGAGCAGAGAGAAAAGCAGGAACCCCACTGAGCAAATGACCCCACCCCTGCCATGCAGGTCTTGATCCCAGAACCCTGGAATCATGACAAGGCAGATGTTTAACTGACTGATCCACCAAAGCGCCCCTTAAATGCTCTTCTTGATAATAGAGAATTTATCCTATGAATTTGGTTTCTAGCTGGTCATGGAGATTTGTGATCCTCATTAAGATCCTGTTCCCTTGCCAGTTCAGCATCCACAGTATCCCTGGCACAGAATAGTAAGGCAAAAATTGCTCATGAAAAACAGACTCTCAGGGTAATCTATAGAAAAACAAATTTGCATAAACAAATTAACATGGATTTGACATAAAAGAAGACCTGAAATACGATGAAGTAAAATTATCTACCACACCATATTTTATTGCAAAAAACGTTTTTGATGATAAACACCTATACATTGAACTGTGGGGTATTTGGTGTCCATGTTTAAGGGGCTCTATTAATTGGAGTGAAGAATTTAGTGGCATATTTTGTATTATTTAATTGGATGAATTTGCTGTTTCTAATTGAAAATTTCAAGCCTTGCCTACAAGTGTTACTCCTTCCATTGTCCTAGACATAAATTCTCCTCTTTTAAAAATGTTGTCATGAAACTTATAGGGTGAGTGAGTGAACAATTGGTTTGTTCACTCTATCATTAACTTCTTTACTTTTATTATGCTCTAAGCTCTCTTCAATCCTGTGATTAAAGGATGACTCAGACAAGACCTTGAATTCCTCCCCAGTAATGCTCTGGGAAGGGAAACTTGTGATTGAGGGTCCCACAAGTTTTTCCTAGAAAAATACACATGTCTTTCCAACCTCTACCAGTTACTCAGAAGGGAATCTCAATGATAGTCACTTATTAGCACAGTTATTTGAAATAAACGTGGATAACCATGACATTATGAATACTCCTTCCAAATATCAGAACAAGTGTAAAAAATAAGGAGTAGATTATTCCTAATATCTTCAGGTCTGTTTATGTTGATTATTGTATCAGTCAGCAATTACTGCATGACAAGCCATGCCAAATGTAAAAGGTATGATATAATGCTTCTTTTAAAATTGCATGGGGACTATGTTGGGGAAACCTTTTGGTTTCTGCTGGTCTCCTCATGAGGCTTCTGTAAGCTGTGACTCAGCTAAAAGTGCTCTTCTAATCTTGGCTGTGTTCTCACAGTTGGGGCTTGCTGATGGTAGGCTGGTCTAGGTTGGCCATTGTTTGTGCACCTGGGATCTGCTCCACATATTTTCTCTTCCTACAGCAGGCTAGCCAGGGCTTGTATACATGGGGTACAAGGCAGGGTTACCAGAGAGGAGCAGAAACACACAAAGACACCTTGAGGTACACTGTCATTTTCAGCATACACTATTACTCAAAGCAAATTAAACAACAATTTCAGTCCAGATTCAAAGGTGGAGAAATAGATTCCACCTCTCACTGGGAGGAGCTTCACGGTGACATTACAAAGCACATGGATACAGAGTTAAGTGATGAATTTGAGCCATCTCTGAAAAAGGTCTACCACAAGTGTGATTTTCAATTCAATAAAGTTTTATTGGTGCAGGGCATGAAGTCACCATACAGAATGATATAGTACAGTACAATATAGTGATTCAATTCTACACATGACAAGGTGGTCATCATAATGAGTGTGTTCTTAAGGATTGAGTCTGCAGGATTTTCTATATTTAGTTCATATCATCTGTAAATAAATGAATAAATAAACAATTTTGCTTTTTTCTTATTTGGATGCCTTTTATTTCTTTAACTTGCCTGATTGCTCTAGCTAGGACCTGCAGTGTTATGTTGGATAGGAATGGTGACAGTGGACACCCTTGTCTTGCTCCTGATCACAAAGGAAAATTTTCTAACCTTTCACCATTGAGTATGGTGCTACTGTGAGTTTGTCTTATATGGTCTTATTTTATGTTGAGGTGTATTCTTAGACCCAGTTTGTTGAAGGTTTTTTTTTTTTTAATCATGAAAATATGTTGCATTTTTGTCAAAAGCTTTTTCTGCATCTCTTGAGATCATCATATGGTTGCTATATTTCATTCTATTAATGTGGTGTGTAACTTTTATTGATTTGCTTGTGTTGAACCATTCTTGTATCCAAAGTGTAAATTTCACCCGATGATGGCATATAGTCCATTCATGTGCTGTTTAAAACAGTTTGCTAATATTTTTTAAAATTTTATTTATTTTTTTGACAGATAGATCACAAGTAGGCAGAGAGGCAAGCAGAGAGAGAGGGGAAAGCAGGCTCCACACAGAGCAGAGAGCCCAATGCGGGGCTCGATCCCAGGGCCCCGAGATCATGACCTGAGCTGAAGGCAGCGGCTTAACCCACTGAGCCACCCAGGTGACCCAACAGTTTGCTATTTTTTGAAAAAAAAAACTGTGTCTATGTTAATCAAATATATTAGTCTACAGTTTTCTATTCTTGTACTGACCATTTCTGGCTTTGGTATCAGGTTAATGCTGGTTTTGTAAAATGAAGTT
This sequence comes from Taxidea taxus jeffersonii, assembly GCA_003697995.1. Classification (NCBI taxonomy): domain Eukaryota; kingdom Metazoa; phylum Chordata; class Mammalia; order Carnivora; family Mustelidae; genus Taxidea; species Taxidea taxus. The sequence goes on from ML103463.1 coordinate 121,273, forward strand.
GAGAATATGCCCTCCTCTCTAAGTTTCTGGAAGGGTTTGAGAAGGATTGTTATTCACTCTTCTTTAAATGATTAGTAGACCTCACCTGTGAAGCTCTCTCATCCTGGGCTTTTCTTTGCTGGGAGATATTGGGTTATTGATTTAATAGGCCTACTCATTATTGGTTTGTTCCTATTTCCTATTTCTTCTGAATTTAGACATGGTAGTTTGTATGTTTCTAGGATTTATCCACTTCTAGGTTGTCCAATATTTTGGGGTGAGATTTCCCATAGTGGTCTCTTATGATTCCTTGTATTTCTATGGTATTCATTTTATGGTATCATCTTTTGCTGCTGATTTTATTTATTTTGATATTCTTTATGACAGCCCCCTTTCTTGGGGTCTAACTAAATGTTTGTCAATTTTGCTTAGCTTTTCAAATTATTGACTCATCTTTGTTAATCTTTCTATTGGTTTTCTGGTCCATATATTCTTAATTTAATTTCATGGTCTATATATTCTTCTTAAGTGATTAATAGAATTCACCTCTGAAGAGATTTGGTCCTGGGTTTTTCTTTGCTGGGAGATTTTTGATTACTGAGTTAATAGCCTTACTCATTAGTGGTTTGTTAATATTTCTTATTTCTTCCTGATTTAGTCCTTGTGACTTATACCTTTCTAGGGATATATCCACGTCTTCTATGTCTTCTAGGTCTTCTAATTTGTTGGAGAGAAATTGTTCATAGTGGTCTCCCATGATTCTTTGCGTTTCTATGGTATTGGTTATAAGGTAACATGTTTCCTGATGATTTTATACTTTATTTAAAAAAATAAATTATTTATTATTTATTTATTTATCTGAGAAAGAGAGCATGAGAAAGAGGCATGGAGAGAGGAGGTGGTCAGCAGAGGGAGAGAGATAAACTGACTCCCTGTTGAGCATGGACCCTGAGGTGGGGACCTGAGATCATGACCTGAGCTAAAACCAAGGGTCAGATGCTGTTTTTCAAACTATTTTTTTTTTTTTTAGATTTTATTTATTTATTTGGCAGACGGACATCACAAGTAGGCAGAGAGGCAGGCATAGAGAGAGGAGGAAGCAGGTTCCCAACTGAGCAGAGAGCCTGACGTGGGGCTCGATCCCAGGACCCTGGGATCATGACCTGAGCCGAGGGCAGAGGCCTTAACCCACTGAGCCACCCAGGCGCCCCCAGATGCTATTTTTTAAAATCACGTTATGTTAGTCACCATACAGCACATCATTAGTTTTTGATGTAGTATTCCATGATTTATTGTTTGCATATAACACCCAGCATTCCATGTAATATGTGCCCTCTTTAATACCCATCACTGGGCTGACCCATGCCTCCACCCTCCCTTTCCTCTAAAACTATCAGTTTGTTTCCCAGAGACCATAGTCTTTCATGATTCATCTCCCCCTCTCTTTCCCCTCCCATCATTTTCACCATCCTTCTCTTAATGTCTTCCATTCTATTCCTTATCATCCACAAATAAGTGAAACCATATGTTAATGCTTATCCCACTGAGCTACCCAGGTGTCCTACTACTGATTCTTTTTTTTTCAGCTAACATTTTCTTTCATGAAGATAGAAATATTTTTTAGATATAAATTTAATTAGCCAACATATCCTTAGTTTTAGGTGTAGTTTAAATAATCCATCAGTTCCATATGACATCCAGTGCTCATCACATCATGTGACCTCCTAATTTTAATTATTTGCATTTTCCCCCACCATTTCTTTTGGTCTAATTAAAGTTTTGTTTATCTTTTCAAGAAATTGACCCCTAGCATTGTTAATCTTTTCCATTCATTTTCTGATCTCTATGTAATTTATGTACGCTCTGATATTTCACTTTTCCTCTGCTGCTTGGGACTTAGTTTTTCCTTTCTCTAGGTCTTTGAATCATAAAACAAGGTTATTTACTTAAGCTCTTTCATTTATCTAAATATAGGCACTTACTGTTATAAATTCCCTCTTAGAGCTGCTTTTGCAGCACCCCCATAAGTTTATTATTATTATTATTATTATTATGTAATGTTGGTCACCATACATCAAAACTTCATTAATTTTTGATGTAGTGTTCCATGTTTCATTACTTGCATATAACACACCAAATGCTCATTGCGACATGTGCCCTCCTTAATGCCATAGGCTTTGATAGGCAGTGTTCCTACTGTCATTTGATTCAAGACTTTTAAATTTCCTTTCTGTTTCTTCTTTCACCCACCAACCGTTCATGAGTACATGGCTAAATTCCCACATATTTGTAAATATCTCAGATATCTGTACACTTACATTCATGCAGCATTATTTACAATAGCCAAGACAAGAAAAACACTCCAGAATAATTTTAAGATAAATTAACAATGTTGGCATATTCATACAATGCAATTCAACAAATTAAAAAAAGAAGACACATTTTCCTTTGCTAAAACATGGATAAAGGCATTACACTAAGTGAAATAATCAGGGAAAGACAATTAGTGTATGATATCACTTACGTGTGAAATACAAAAATCTGAACTCACCGAAAGAGAGAGTTGTTTGATGTTTGTCTGTGGCTGGGGTTTGGGGAAATGAGATGATGCTGTTGTAAGCCTACAAACCTTCAGTTATAAGATGAATGAGTTCTGAACATAATGTACAACATAGTCATTAAGGTTAACTATATTGTGTTGTAGACTTGCATGTTGCTAAGAGTACATAGTAAATGTTCTTACAATAACAAAAATAGTAACTATGTAAGTTATGGATGTATTCACTAACCTATTGTGGTAATCATTTCACAATGTATATTAAATCTCTAATCACAATTTTATATGTCAATCACATTTCAACAAAACTGGATAAATGAAGAAAAATATTCCTATGTCATTGTATTCTATTTGAATTTCAAGTGCCATCTCATTCCATTGGAACTCTCCCATAAAAAAATAAAAAAAAAACACACAGAAGCAGGATGAAAACTATTATGAATATGTCACTGGGAAGGTCATTCAATAGGAAAACAGCATCTATATAAGGATGCCATAAAGATAGCATTAGTGATACAACAGTTCTTTCCTCCATAAATCACTGAGTTAGATCTCTATGAGTCATCTGGAAAGAAAATCTTTTTTTTTTTCTTTGTTCTTTTCTTATATGAGAAATGGTAATCTATAGGCAAGTGGTGGGGAGGATATATTTACATTTGGAGGAAAGCCTGACTTTGTGGAGTAGAATTTCCATAACTTCCCCATAGACACATAATTCAGTCTCACTGTTAGCTCTGAGATCATTTCACTGATGAAGTGGAAATGGAAATGAGACCTTCTGAATTGAAATTTGCACTAGTGTCAACTGTTTGCAGAGATGGTCCCACATCCCCATCTTGTTCTGTAACCATGTCTTTGAAAATATGCACAATATACTTTGGGCTGTATTAGGATATTTTATATTCTGTGGTGAGCAGGATATGATGGGAATGGCAGTGGACCTGAGAGACTTGGTACATTTCTGCTGCTCTGTCTTGGAACTCTGCCTCCAAAAAGTGAATTAAACCAGGTGGAATACCAGAGGAAGTGAGAACATGTGGAGCAGAGCCCAGTTGTTCAAGCCAAATCCACCCTGGATCAGCCACAGCTGGCTAGCCAAGTCCTAATAATATTAGAATGCCCTGGTGAGAGTAGCAGAGCCCCTTCAGCTGACACACAGCTGTCTCAAGACTCTTGAGGAGATCAACAGAGATTAGAGCAACTCATAAGCATGCAAGTCCACATGATACTAAAGACATTATATCAAGCCATTTGCTTTTAGGATGACTTGTTATGCAGTAACATCCCCAATCATTCTGTTATTGAAGTTTATTTTTGAAACCTGCAGAAGAGAGATTCTAAGAGAGCCAAAGTACCTCAGTTGGTTGAGTGTCCAACTCTTGATTTCAATTCAGGTCATGATCTCAGGGTCATGGGATGAAGCTCTGCTTTAGGCCCCATGCTCTTCTGGAAATCTGTTCAAAATTCACTCCCTCTCTCTCTGCCCCTTTTCCCTGCTCATCACTCTTGTAAATAAATAAATATATAAATAATAAAAAAGTTGACTCTAATGAGGATCCTATTCATGTATCAAGTAGAGTTTGGAAGGACATGCATTTTTTTTTAAAGATTTCATTCATTTAGTTGACAGACAGAGACCATAAGTAGGCAGAGAGGCAGGCAGAGGGAGAGAGAGGAGGAAGCAGGCTCCCCACCGAGCAGAGAACCCGACGCGGGGCTCGATCCCAGGACCCTGGGATCATGACCAGAGCTGAAGGCAGAGGCTTCAACCCACTGAGCTACCCAGGTGCCCTGAGGACATGCATTTTTATAGAGAAAAATGGTGACCCAGAATCACATAATTAGACAGAAATTCAAGGTCTCTGTGACTGCAGAATCATCTTGATTTTAGCCCAAAGAGACTCATTTTGGCTTTGACCTCCAGGATTAGAAGAGCATAAATTTGTTTCCTTTAAACCCTCAATGTGCTAATTGATGATAGCAGGGATAGGAAAGTGACAAAGACATTTCTCCAATAAAATTTTCTTAGATGTAAATGAATTTAAGCCTCTCAGTTCAGTCACTAAGCTTCTTTGGTTAAGGGCATTTTGTGTTGAAACCCTACCTTAAGAAGAAGAAAGATCCAAAGTCAATTTGGAGATATTCAGCCCATTTAGCTGGTATAGAGAAGTTCTCCCTGCACAGAGGTCAATGTGGTTCTGTCTTTGAGGCTTCTGGGCATTAAGATAGGAAAAGTGATTCATTGTGAACATTAAATCCACATGTTCTACTTAAATTTGTCTAAATTTTTACATTCCTAGAATTTCATGTGAATGCAATGTTCATACTTTCCATTCCTTTACCCTCCAAGTTTCTCTCATGCTTCCTTTCAACACAATGGATGGGTTATAATGAGTTATAATGATGGTCTGAATCTTATGTGTGTACAATGAGTTATAATCATGGTCTGAGTCTTATGTGTGTACATATATGCATGTGAGTGTGTTTTTTTGAAATAAATATGCACATAAATACACAAACATTTAAATACACACAACTCTTAATCTTGAACATTTTTTGGACCCAACAAAGTATTTCCACACACTTCATCTTTTTTCACAACATCCCTTGAAGTCATGTTTATGATTCCACATTCTGTTCAGAAAAAAATGAAGGTTAGAGGGATTACACTCTAACAATTCATAATGAAGTAGTTAGAGCTTACCATGGGCTTTCTGGATTATGGAAATGGAACCATGTAGTGTGTCCTCACGAGTTTTCAACGACTCTTTCAATTCCTGAAGTTGTACACTTTAAATATGTACAGTATATCACATGTAATAGTGCTCCAATAAAATATTTAAAATTAAGTATGTTTTATTTACTTTAAATATGTTTAGTTTATTGTATATCATTGTATTTCAAGAACATGTTTAAGAGAAGAAAATCTGTGAGAACTACTCAATTAATTCAGCAGAATATAAAGTCGATACACAAAAATTGGTTGCATTTGTACACACTAATTACAAACTCTCAGAAAGAGAAATTAAGAAAGCAATCCCATTTGAAACTGCATCAACATGAAAAAAAATCTAAGAATAAATGTAAACAAGATGGCTACACTATGACCCAGCTATTGTACTACTGAGTATTTATGCCAGAGATAACAGATGTAGTGAAAAGAAGGGGTACATGAACCCCGAAGTTTATAGCAGCAATGCCCACAATAGCAAAACTGTGGAAGGAGCTGATGTCCTTCAACTGATGAACAGATAAAGAAGATGCGGCTCATATATACACTGGAATATTATTCAGCCATCAGAAAGGATGAATCCTTCCATTTACATACAAGTGGATGGAACTAGAGGAGATTATGTTATGTGAAATAAGTCAGTCAGAGAATGACAATTATCATATGGTTTCCCTCATATGTGAAATATAAGGAATAACATGGAGGACCTCAGGGGAAGGGAGGAAAAACTAAATAGGAAGAAATCAGAGATGGAGGAAAACCATGAGAGACTCCTAACTCTAGGAGACAAACTCAGGGTTGCTGAAATGGAGATGGGTGGGGGGGTGGGGTAACTGGGCAAAAGGCATTAAGGAAGGCATGTGATGTGATGAGTGCTAGGTGTTATATGCAGCTAATGAATCACTGAACACTACATCAAAAATATACAGTGGGGAAAAGTCTCTTCAATGAATGGTGCTGGGAAAATTGGACAGCTATGTGTAAAATAATGAAACTCGACCATTCTCTTACACCATACAGAAAGATAAACTCAAAATGGATAAAAGACCTCAATGTGAGGCAGGAATCCATCAGAATGCTAAAGGAGAAGATTGCATTATTTTTGGGTGTACAATATGATGATTCAAGACTTCCATACATCACCCAGTACAGTACACTTTCTCTACCCATTTATCCACTAATGAACATCTAGGTTGTTTCTGTGTCCTGGCTATTATAATTTTGCTGCAATGAAAAGGGGGTGTGTACACCTTTTCAAATTTGTGTTTTTGTTTTCTTTTCAAGTTTCTTTTTTTGTTAATGGTCAATTAGCTAACATTGTACAGATTGTACTGTACATTGAACAGATGTAGTGTTCAACAACTTATCAGTTGTGATAGAACTCAGGGTTCATCATATCATGTGCCCTCTTTAATGCCCATCACCCAGTTATCTGAACTTCCCATCAATCTCCCTTCCAGCAACACTTTTGTTTCCTACAGTTAAGAGTCTCTATAGTTTTTCTCCTTCTTCAATGACTTCCCACTGAATTTTCCCTCCTTTCCCCTTTGATCCTCTGTGTTGTAGCTTATATTTCACTTTTGAGTGAAACCATATGATAATTATCTTTCTCTAATTGACTTGTTTCACTTAGTAATACCTTCCAGTTCCATCCACCTGGATGTAAATGGCAAAAATTCATCTTTTCTGATGGTTGTGTAATATTCCATTTTATAACTATGGTATACATATATTCACATCATCTTTATCCATTCATCTTTCAGTAGACATCTTGGTTCTTTCCACAGTTTGGCTATTGTGGACTTTAGTTCTATGAACACTGATGTGCAGGTGCCCCTTTGGATCATTGCATTTGTATCGTTGGGTTAAATACCCAGTAGTGGAATTGCTGGGTTGTAGTGTAACTCTATATTCAACTTTCTGAGGAACCTCCATATTATTTTCCAGAGTGGCTTTACCAGCTTGTCATTTGCAAATATCTTCTCCCATTCCATCGGTTGCCTCTTTGTTTTGCTGACTGTTTCCTTTGCTGTACAGAAGCTTTTGATCTTGATGAAGTCCCAAAAGTTCATTTTCGTTTTTGTTTCTTTGCCTTTAGAGACAGGTCTTGAAAGAAGTTGCTGTGGCCGATGTCCAAGAGGTTACTGCCTATGTTCTCCTCTTGGATTTGGATGGACTCCTGCATCATATTGAGGTCTTTCATCCATTTTGAGTTTATCTGTTTTGTTTTCTTTTTGTTGTTATTTTTTTAATGCCAATATCATGTTGTATTGGTTACCATAGCTTTGAATGTGATTTGAAATCAGGGTGCATGATGTCTCCAGTTTTTGTCTTCTTTTATTTGATTGCTTCGGGTATTCAGGGTCTTTGTGATTCCATAAAAGTTGTGGGATCATTTGTTCTATTTTTGTAAAATATGTCATTGGAATTTTGACAGGGATTACACTGAGTCCACAGCTTGCTTTGGGAAGTATGAACATTTTAACAGTATTAATTCTTGCAATCAATGAACGTAGAATATCTTTCCATTTCTTTGTATCATTTTTCAACTTCTTTCAGCAATGTCTTATAGTTTTCGGTATATGGGTGTTTGGTCATCTTTTTTTTTCCTTTTTTAATTTAAATTCAATTAGCCAACATTTAGTGCATCATTAGTTATTTTATGTAATGTTCAATGATTCATTAGCTGCATATAACACCTAGCACTCATCACATCACATGCCTTCCTTAATGCCTTTTGCCCAGTTACCCCACCCCCCCCCCCCCCTCCATTTCAGCAACCCTGAGTTTGTCTCCTGGAGTTAGGAGTCTCTCATGGTTTTCCTCCATCTCTGATTTCTTCCTATTTAGTTTTTCCTCCCTTCCCCTGAGGTCCTCCATGTTATTCCTTATATTTCACATATGAGGGAAACCATATGATAATTGTCATTCTCTGACTGACTTATTTCACATAACATAATCTCCTCTAGTTCCATCCACTTGTATGTAAATGGAAGGATTCATCCTTTCTGATGGCTGAATAATATTCCAGTGTATATATGAGCCGCATCTTCTTTATCTGTTCATCAGTTGAAGGACATCAGCTCCTTCCACAGTTTTGCTATTGTGGGCATTGCTGCTATAAACTTCGGGGTTCATGTACCCCTTCTTTTCACTACATCTGTTATCTCTGGCATAAATACTCAGTAGTACAATAGCTGGGTCATAGTGTAGCCATCTTGTTTACATTTATTCTTAGATTTTTTTTCATGTTGATGCAGTTTCAAATGGGATTGCTTTCTTAATTTCTCTTTCTGAGAGTTTGTAATTAGTGTGTACAAATGCAACCAATTTTTGTGTATCGACTTTATATTCTGCTGAATTAATTGAGTAGTTCTCACAGATTTTCTTCTCTTAAACATGTTCTTGAAATACAATGATATACAATAAACTAAACATATTTAAAGTAAATAAAACATACTTAATTTTAAATATTTTATTGGAGCACTATTACATGTGATATACTGTACATATTTAAAGTGTACAACTTCAGGAATTGAAAGAGTCGTTGAAAACTCATGAGGACACACTACATGGTTCCATTTCTATAATCCAGAAAGCCCATGGTAAGCTCTAACTACTTCATTATGAATTGTTAGAGTGTAATACCTCTAACCTTCATTTTTTTCTGAACAGAATGTGGAATCATAAACATAACTTCAAGGGATGTTGTGAAAAAAGATGAAGTGTGTGGAAATACTTTGTTGAGTCCAAAGAATGTTCAAGATTAAGGGTTGTGTGTATGTAAATGCTTGTGCATTATGTGCATATTTATTTCAAGACAACATACTCATGTGCATATATATTTTTACCACAGTTATACAATGGAATATTACATAGCCATCAGAAAAGGTGAATTTTTGCCATTTACATCCAGGTGGATGCAACTGGAAGGTATTATGCTAGTGAAACAAGTCAATTAGAGAAAGATAATTATCATATGGTTTCACTCAAATGTTTAATATAAGATACAACACAGGATCAAAGGGAAAAGTAGGAAAAACTCAATGGGAAGTCATCAAAGTGGGAGAAAAACCATAGAGACTCTTAACTATAGGAAACTAGAATGTTGCTAGAAGGGAGGTTGGTGGGAAGTTTGGATAATTGGGTGATGGGCATTAAAGAGGGCACAGGAGGGGCACCTGAGTGGCTCAGTGGGTTAAAGCCTCTGCCTTCGGCTCAGGCCCAGGGTCCTGGGATCAAGCCCTGCCTTGGGCTCTCTGCTCAGCGGGGAGCCTGCTTCTTCCTCTCTCTCTGCCTACCTCTCTGCTTACTTGTGATCTCTGTCTGTCAAAGAAATAAATAAAATCTTAAAAAAGAGAGGGCACATGATATGATGAACCCTGAGTGCTATACACAACTGATAAATTGTTGAACACTACATCTGAGACTAATGGTTTATTTTATTTTAGCTAATTGAATTTTAACAACAACAAAAAAGAAACATGAAGAGAAAATAAAAACAAAAATTTGAAAAGGTGTACACACCCCCTTTTCATTGCAGCATAATTACAATAGCCAAGACACAGAAACAACCTATATGTTCATGAGTGGATGAATGGGTAAAGAAAGTTTACTGTACTGGGTGAAGTATGGAAGTCTTGAATCATCATATTGTACACCCCAAAATAATGTAATACTGCATGTTAACTATGCTGAAATTAAAATATAATAAAACAGAAATTGTCATATAGCTATATAGGAAGTCTAGGGATAGGAAGTCTAGGGAAATTATACTTGTCACTTATATCTATACAGTTATATATATAATGGAATATACTAGCATAAAAGTGAATGAAGTGTTGGCATTTGTGACAGCATGGATGGACCTTGAGGGCATTATATTCAGCGAAATAAATCAGACAGAGGAAAATAAATACCATATGATCCCACTTAAGGAATCTTAAAAACAAGAACAAAACCAAACCAAGCTTGTGGATATGCAGAACAGATTGGTAGTAGTCTGAGCTGGGTGGGGGAGTGGGTGAAATGGCCAAAAGTGTGAAAAGGTACAAATTTCCAGTTATAAAATGAGTAAGTCATGGAGATAGCATGTCCAGCATGGTGATTCTAGCTAACAAAACTATTGTAGATTTGAAAGTAGCTAAGAGAGGGGATCTTGACAACTATCATCATGAAAGAAAGTTTGTAACTGTATATTGAGATGGATGATAACTGAATTGTTCTGATCACTCTGCAATATAAACAACGTCATTGCATTGTACACCTGAAATTAATTGACATGATGTCAATTATATGTTAGCAACATCAACAACAAATAATAATAGTAATACCAAAGGACAGTTCATCCATACTTTGGATCAGGCTGCATCACAAGGGTAAATTCATTTTAAGAATCCACATTACATAGGAAAAATATTAGAGATATTCTTCTCCATCAGCTGGTACAGCAAATTCCTCCTGGTTTAAATGAGTGTGGTCTGATTCTGAGGCCTTTGAGGCAGTGACATGGGAAAGAAACTCATGATCAAAGTTAATGTTACTCATTGTTATTTGAAAATTTGGGCTCATGTTTTGCATACTTTTATTTCATGTTGATTCAGTCATTCATCCTTTTCAGTGCTATCCTCTCCACTCTCCCTCAAGTTTCCTTTCAACATAAAGACAAAATAATAGATCATCTGTGTGTGTACACAATTGGGGACTTTGCTTATTTGAAAGAAAAATGTATGCAAACACACAATATACAACTACACCAGAATGTTTTCCTTGAAGCAAAATTTAATGTCCACCCATTTCAATCTTTTCTTACAAGATTCATATAAAGTTATGTTTAACATTTCACATTGCTTTCAGAAATAATGAAAGAGAGGCTCAGGGAGCTAAAATTTTTAACAACCTAATAAAACTGCTAAAGCTAATGTATTGTCTTTAGTTATACACAGATGGAAACTTGCATTGTGTACTCTCCATTTTCATGATGCTTTTTTAAATCATCAATGTATACACTCTAAATATGCAGTTTATTGTGTGTAATTACCCTCCAGTAACTTAATTATGTAGGAAAATATCTACGGTGTGAGGCCATGGGTAGGATCTAGAGCACAGGTACCTGACTCTCTATTGAGGGTTTGGGAGAGAGCTCTTCTACAAGCAAAGGAAAGCAAGTAGTAATTATGGATGTAGGAAAAGTGGGACAAAATTAAAATAATTCATATAAGTTCATTTGATTCAAAAATAGAATACCTTACATATAGAAATGTAGTAATAAGACCATAAATGGGCAGAGACAGAAGAGCACTCTGGCCACAAACAATACCATGGATGAGCCTTAGAAATACAGTGTAGGTGGTATCTCAGTGTGGTTTTGATTTGAATATCCCTGATGGCTAATGATGATGAACATTGTTTCATGTGTCTGTTAGCCATTTGTATGTCTTCATTGAAGAAGTGTCTGTTCACATCTCCTGCTCATTTTTTGACTTATTTTGGTGGTGTTGACTTTGAGAAGCTCTTTAGAAATTTTGGATATCAGCCCTTCGTCTGTAGTGTCATTTGCAAATATTTTCTCCAAATCTGTGTGTTGCCTCTTTTTTTTGTTGACAGTTCCCTTTGCTATGCAGAAGCTATTTATCTTAATGAAGTCCCAAAAGTTCATTTTCGCTTTTGTTTCCTTTGCCTTTAGAGACATGTCTTGCAAGAAGTTGCTGTGGCCGATGTTGAAGAGGTTACTACCTATGTTCTCCTCTAGGATTTGGATGGACTCCTGTATCATATTGAGGTCTTTCATCCATTTTGAGTTTATCTTTGTGTATGGTGTAAGAGAATGGTTGAGTTTCATTCATCTGTATATAGCTGTCCAATTTTCCTAGCACCGTTTATGGAAGAGTCTATCTTTTTTCCATTGGTATTTTTTCCTGCTTTGTCAAAAATTATTTGAACATAGAATTGAGGGTCATCATTAGCCATCAGGGAAATTCAAATCAAAACCACATTGAGATACCATGTTTTACCAGTTAGAATGGCAAAAATTAACAAAGCAACAAACAATAAAGTTGGAATGAATGTGGAGAAAGGGGAACTCTCTTACACAGTTGGTAAGAATGCAGGTTGGTGCAGCCACTTTGGAAAACAGTGTGGAAGTTCCACAAAAAATTAAAAATTGAACTACCCTAAGACCTGGCAATTTCATTACCAGGTATTTACCCTGAAGATACAGACGTAGTGAAAAGAAGGGCCATATGCACCCCAATGTTCAGAGCAATGTCCAAAATAGCCAAACAGTGGAAAGAGCCTAGATGCCTTTCAACAGATGAATAGATAAGGAAGATGTGGTCCATATATACAATGGAATAATACTCAGCCATCAGAAAGGATGACAACCCAACTTTCGCATCAACATGGATGGGACTGGAGGAGATTATGTTAAGTGAAGTAAGTCAAGCAGAGAAAGTCAGTTATCATATGGTTTCACTAACTTGTGGAACATAAGGAATAGCATGAAGAATATTAGGAGAAGGAAGGGAAAAATGAAGGGGAGAATCAGAGGAGGAGACAAACCATGAGAGACTGTGGACTCAGAAACAAACTGAGGGTTTTAGGGGGAGGGGGATGTGGAGATGGGTTGGTCCGAGGATGGGAGTTAAAGAGGACACATATTGCATGGAGCACTGTGTGTAATATGTAAAAAATGAATCTTGGAACCCTACATCAAAAACTAAAGACATACTGTTTGGTGACCAACAAAAAGATAAAAAAAATAATTTTTTAAAAAAGGGGAAAATACAATGTAGAGATTCACAGTTGATTCCGGACCCATGAGGAGCCCAGCACAGATCAGAATTACTTCCCAGAATATAATGCTATTTGATTGTAAAGGTATTAATGATGAGGAGAACAAAAGCAAGAGAAATGTATCTAAAGGTCAATCTCCTTACAACTTACAGCCCTTGATGAATCCTTGAGACATGTAGAAGATGACATTCCCCCAGGAATTCATGGCTGCCTTAGCTTTGAGTTTTATTAGAGACTAAAAGGAAGCTTACCTTGACAATAACCAGACCCCTAAGGTCTTGTAAACCTCATGTTCAGCATACCAAGTTCTTTAGAAACTTACATTGTTTCTACCTCCTTCCTCCATAAACTCAAATGTATATAACCAGTCATCCTCACAGTCCCATGCATCTCTTTCTGTACATGGGTCCAGACCTTGCTATAATAAAAGCACATTTGTGCATCATAAAATGACTCAAGAGTTCTTTCTTAACCTTTGTACCTGGGGACCCACATCATAATGGCATCCCATTTAACAAGAACAGTCTGTTACACAGCAAGAAATGACTGACACAACAATCCAAGTGAACAGACATGAGGCAAGTAGAACATGTGCTGCTTTTAATTTATGGCCCATGATCAGACAAATGAAGAGAGCAGTCATGATCATTCTGTTATTCAAGTTTATTTCTGATGACCTTATGAACAAGTGACTATATGTGGGCTCCCTCCCATGTCACTAGGAGAGTTTGAAGGATGTGCACATTTGTGAAGAACTGGTAACCCTGAACTACAGGACCAGCAGGACATCCAGCTCTCTTGCGCAGCATCAGCTGGTAATGCAGGGGAAGAGATTTCTGAGCAGGAAGGATTTACAAAATGAATAATGCTGATACTGTTCATTCTCCATCCTTTAGAATCTGTGGCAAATACTAGGAAAAGGGAGTCATTTCCTGTTCCAATACAGAGAGTCATATTAGCAAGTAGCAGTGGAAGTGTCAAAGTAGAAACAAGAAGATAATTCAGTGATAAAAACATAAGACACTAACCAACTCTTCACCTCAATGAATAAATAAACCCCCTCAGTTGTCAACACCAATATTCCATGCTTCAATAAACAATGTACAGTATGAACTTTAGTGTAAAAAAAAGAAAGAGAAAAAAGAATGCAACATTTTGTATAGTAACAAAATGACAGTTTTGAAATTTTCTTTCCTCATATTTACAATCACCCTGACACTAAGAACATACCATGTTCATCTATTTTTTAAATATTTTATTTATTTATTTGATACAGAGAGAGATATCACAAGTAGGCAGAGAGGCAGGCAGAGAGAAGAGGAAAGCAGGCTCCCCACTGAGCAGAGAGCCTGATGCAGGGCTCGATCCCAGGTCTCTGAGACCATAACCTGAGCTGAAGGCAGAAACTTAACCCACTGAGCCACCCAGGTGCCCCCAGGTTCATCTATTTATTCAAATTTGTCTTTCCATGTAGGATCCACTGGGATGATATGTTTGCTAATGAGTGCCGACAGGGAAGATGGTAGGCTCCCTGTACATGAGCCAAATCACAGAGTCAAAGAAGGAGACTGGTTAGGAAACACAAGAACTTGTTTGTAGAGTAAGTGCTTGATATCAAGCATCAGATTTCTGATGCATCCATTTCAAAGACAACCATGGTGAATAAACATACTGTCAGTTGGGACACAACTACCAGAGAAGAACTCAGGTGGCCCCAACCATGAGGTATCTCTTCAGAAAGCCCTGGGTAACTTCCATACTGACACATGAGTGGCCCTGATTTTTTCCCAATCATTACCCATAATTGGTATTATGGGTATTATCAATACCCATAATTGGGGAGCACCCAATGTCTACCAATATAAAATTCTATGGAAGGGTAATCCTACAAACCCCTAACCACTCTGGCCATAGACACTAATAAAGACATATCTCTCAGGGAATTTCACACTCTCTCTCTTTCTCAATGTGTCTCTCCCCCTTTGAGACCTCTCCAAAAGCTTTTGTCACCCTTTGTGCCTTCAGGACCTGTGAAGTAGATTTATCTGATGGATATTGCTAATGTGTGTCTTGCAATCACAGTAAGAACCCAGGAATGATGCAGCTATAGCAGAAGCTCTGGTAAGGGAAGCATTTGTGGAAATGTCCACAAGCACAGGAGCACAGGGGAGTACCTGGGCTTTCCTGCCTGAGCACCCCGTCAGTAGCCTGAGACATAAAGTGATCAGTGCTAGATTCCACATTATCAGGGAGAAGAGTGAAGTTAGTGATGTAAAAAGATGGACAGACTAAAGGTGAAAACTGGGATTTTGTATTTTCCTCCACAGTATAGTTATGTGAAGTGCTTCATGGTCCTTCCAAATGAAGAGTACAACTCACGATTTTTATTTTAGAAATTATTATTTTAGGAATGCTAGGGAAATTTACTTGGCATGGTACAAATAATCTGAAATGAAATTATTTTTAAGAAATCCAGCATGTCCAATATAACATACAGAAATTTCCAGACTTTTGTGATCCCTGGCTGGGGAAAACATTGGAATTCTTTGCAAAATGGAGAAAGGGGACATTTTTTCAATATTAAAAAGAACAGACCATTAAAAATTGAGTACTGAAATCTATGAAGGCAATTGAATACAAACAAATGGAAAATCCAGGAAGTAAATGGAAGGAGCCAATTCTATTTCCACAGCTTTATTAAAGAGTAAGATTGCCAGCTCTGAGGCTGTGAACTCTGCAATCATGGGCACTTCTGCAGTCCCAGGATGATTGACTCTTACATCACTGGAACCCCAATGATTCTTTTCAGACCACTCTTTATGTCTCTGTTCCTCAGGCTGTAGATGAAGGGGTTCAACATGGGCGTGACCACCGTGTACATCACCGAGGCCACTGCACTTGTGTGGGAGCTCTGGGTAGCAGCAGAGCTAAGGTACACACCAAGCATAGTGCAATAAAATAAACAGACAACAGAAAGGTGAGATGCACAAGTGGAAAATGCTTTATACTTGCCCTGAACTGATGATATTCTACGTATGGAGGAAACTATCTTAGAATAAGAGTAAAGGATCCCAGCAAAAGGACCACCACACAGCAGGACAGCTGCAAAATACATCACCACGTTATTCAGAAAGGTGTCAGAACAGGCAAGTTGGACCATCTGATTGAGTTCACAAAAAAAGTGGGGGATATGCAAGTGTGAACAGAAGGAAAGCCGCAACATCATTAAACTTTGTAGCAAGGAGTTCAGAATACACATGATCC
Source organism: Taxidea taxus jeffersonii (assembly GCA_003697995.1). Taxonomy (NCBI): domain Eukaryota; kingdom Metazoa; phylum Chordata; class Mammalia; order Carnivora; family Mustelidae; genus Taxidea; species Taxidea taxus. The sequence continues at coordinate 137,598 of ML103463.1, forward strand.
AGGACATCAGAACCAGCAGTCCACAGAGCCTGAGGTTCATGATGACCATATAATGCAGAGGGTGACAGATGGCCACAAAGCGGTCATAGGCCATCACACTCAGGAGAAAGACATCCAACACAGCAAAGAGTATGAGGAAATAAATCTGAGTAATGCAGCCTGCGTAGGTTATGACTTTGCTCTGAGTCCGGATGTTCCACAGCATCTTGGGGATGGTGGTGGAGGTGAAGCAGATGTCTACAAAGGACAGGTTGGCCAGGAAGAAATACATGGGGGTGTGGAGTTTAGGGTCTGTGCTAGTGGCCAGGATGATGAGGAGGTTTCCAAACACAGTGATCAGGTACATGAAGAGGAAAAGCTCAAATATGAGGGGCTGTAATTCTGGTTTCTCTGAAAATCCCAGGAGAAAAAACTCAGAAATTTGTGTATCATTTTCTGTTTCCATGTGGTCGATGTGACTTCTGGAAAAGAGGGAAATAACATGACTGATATTCACACAAACTTGCATTATTCACAGATTTAAAATGCCATGTTTTATATTTTCCCGTCCAGACTTACTTTTTATTTTGCTTACTGTTTTTGTTTTTAAGTGGGTTCCATGCTGGGCATGTAGCCCAATGTGGTTCTTGTACTCAGGATCTCAGGTAAGAGCTGAGCTGGGGGTGTCTGGGTGGCTCAGTCAGTTGAGCTTTTGCCTTCACCTCTGGTCCTGTTCCCAGGGTTCTGGGCCAAGGGCCTTTGGGCTCCCTGCTCAGCGGGGAGTCTGCTTCTCCTGTCCCCACCCCTGGATCATGCTCTCTCTGTTGCTCTCTCTCTCAACTAAATAAATAAAATCATAAGAACAAAACAAAACAAATAAAAAACAACAACAAAAAACTGAGCTAAGATGAAGAGTCAGATGTTTATTGGATCTAACCAAACAGATGTCCTCTGAAAAAAGTTTTAATAAGTTGTACATGGATATGATTCCCTTTAGAGGATCTCCTCTGCCACATCTGGTATTTTTTTAATTAGCTTCTTTCCTAAGAAATCATGTATTTCATAGTTTTACTAAGAAATTCTTCAAATATTTCAGGTTTATAAATTGACTGATGGTGTTGTTTCAGACACTATCTAAGCAATGAGCATAGGCTACTTAAGAACAAAAGTCCCTACAGGGATGGAGAAAGAATGTATTAACAAATAAGAGAATTCCCTGCCTTTGCAGATGTGAGCAGTGCTAGTAAGAAAAAGAAAACAGGGACAAAGCAGAGATCGAATAGAACATTCTATTTTCATTGTTGGGGGGAAGTGTGTTCCTGGCAGAAGGAATGTTCTGTGGAAAGACACTTTGGTTAGTGTCTTTTATGTTTTATCACCGTATTATGTTCTTGTTTCTACTTTAAAAGAATGTACTTGTTTCTAATGTTCAAGTCAGAGAAGCAAAGGTGGTGCTGCAAGGGGAATGAGCAGGAGGGAGACTGAGGACAAACCCTGTCAGATGTGCTGAGGAGGGAAGTGGCCTCTGTGCTACATCTAAACCCACAAGGCACAGGGACTTGGTTGTCCCCACTGCCTATCCCACTGTATTCATCCTGTTGCAAAGGCATCCCATGAATTGAACCTGATTCCCTTCTTAGTGGCCTCTCTTGATTGAGTTCTGGCCCCCGTGTTGTGTCACTGTGAGATCTATGAGTCCTGGCACCTTTTTGTTGGGACTGCTCACACTCTATAAGTCACACGGACACAGAGGACACTGTGGTCTCATGGGTTGTGTTATTCCCCTTTGTTTCCAGCCCCTGCCATCCTGGTTATGCTGGGAATGGATCCGACCCAGCTAGGCCAGGCCAGTGGTCTTGCCCCTGCAAATGCAGAAATGGCTCCCAGTAATGGCAATTTCCACTCCTCCCATGGACAAATAGATTCAGGGCTCCATATTGGGATGGTAATTTCCTGTATATTTCACCAACATTAAAAGAAATCTGTTTCAGAAGTGGAATGACAGAGGAAGAGGGAGAAGGAGGAACAAAATGAGTGAGGGAGAAGAATAAGCCAGGTATCCCCGAGACACTGTGAGGAAGAATGATCTCCAGTTTTGCACCCCTGATTATATCCTCTGATGGCCAACAATAATAATTTTAGAAAAAAATTAAACTCATCCAAAAGACAAAAGTAGTGATATATTTATAAAATCAAAAATCTTGCATATGATAGATCTCCCCAAAAAATGAGCAAAGGGAAACAAAGGGAACCAGCAAAGGGAACCAGCATTTCACAAAGGAAGTAGACACCATACAACAAAAGGTGGGCATTTGAAATATCAAGCATAGAAGATTTATTTTTCATGTGTCTCCTTTATAACTGTTTGGCCAATTCATTTCTATGTGGTCTGATAGGGGACGAGGTTAGCCCCTTTCTCCCTTTCTTATGTGGCATCCTTTCCTTGATATAATTGGGCTTTGGGTACTGATCTCTCTTTTGACAAACCCGATGGGCACATTCGGGTTGACTATATGTGTTTAACATTGAGTAAACACTATATGTGTTTAATATAAAAATATAGTAAACAGTACATGTGTTTAATATAAAAGGATCTAAGAAAATGAAATGTTATAGAATAAAAAAAAGTACACTGAAACCAGTTTAAAATGAGTAACTTCAAAATGATGTCCTAGAAAAAATTATATGAAATCTAAAAACTAAATGAAATAGGATATGAAATAGTAATAATTAATTATATCAACATGGGTTAATAATTAAATCGTCAAAGGCCTACACACAAAAGAATATAATATATAATGTTCCTAGAATGCTCAGTTTTTATTTGTTAAATGAGTCAAGAATTAGATTTCAGTGTATAAAGATAGTTACTGCAGGGCAAGGTTGTATTTCATTTTGGTGGGAAAGTCTGAATTGCTAAACAGATGCTGGCATAAAGGGATACATATCTGGAATAATATAAAATCAATCTCCTCCCTCAGATCTTACAAAAAAACAGAGGGATTTTGACCTCAGTGTAAGTGTAACTATACAGTATATTAGAACATTAAAAAAACAAAACAAAACAAAACAAATAAAAAAAACAAAAAAATTACACATAAGGGCTCCTGGGTGGTGCAGTCAGCTAAGTGTTTGGCTTCAGCTCAAGTAATGATCTCAGGGTCCTGGGATGGAGCCCTGCATCTGGCTCCCTGCTCAGCAGGAAGTCTGCTTCTCTCTCTCCCTCTGCCTGCCCTTCCCCCCTGCTCACACACTCTCTCTTTCTCAAATAAATAAATAGAATCTTAGAAAAAAAGAAAACTGCATATAAAATGTACAGGTGGGCAACACCACTTAAACAAGCCAAGAAACTCAGAAGAAAAAAGGTAGATATATTTAAATCAAATTTAAAATTTTTCTGGTCAAAATAGATCCAAAACATCAATTGTGAAACAATGATCTGAGGATATCATTTGAAATGCTGATAATGTTTTATAGAAAAAGAGAGCAACATATGGGCATGGTAATAAAGGCCAATCAGAATGGTCATTAAATATCTGAAGTTTGCTGAAACTGAGGGATAGTTTAAGAAAACAAGGAACATTCTATCACCCAGAAGCCTGGCCAGCAACCTTACAGAGCTGTTACATTGTAGCTGGAACTTTAAAACTGGTGGCCAAGGGGTTACTCTGAATTTTCTGGTAGGAAAGTAAAGTGTTACAAGATTGAGGGCAGAACCTGAAGGCAGCTGTGATTCAAATACTGATATTCTTTACCTCTGGGTTTCTCTGTCTCTGCACATGGACATTTTGGCCAGAGCCTGCCTGGTGTAGGGGGTGTCCTGGGCATTGGAGGGTGTTTATGGCATCCCCTGGCCTCCATGCACCTCTCTCCAGTGTGACAGGCAAAGCTGGGTCCAGCTGATCAGTGCTTCCATGGGACAAAATCTACCCAATTAGAACCATACATTGAGTTTAGCAATCTCAACATACTTTTTCTAGCATTGCTATAATAGCAATTTAATGAAAAAGAATATGAAAGACCTTCAAAATGTGAATATTAGTCACTCTGTGAAATTGTCATTAGCACTGAATTAATTATTTAACCAACCAAGCAAACACAGGGATCTTGCTCTAGGCCAAGTTGAATTGGCTCTCAGGTAGTGATGGGTCAATGTTCTGGCTTCCATTCTCTCTGACCCTCTCATTAACGTTCCACTTGGATGTTGGACTCACCTGGCTGGGGTGTCTGACAGGAAGGTGTCCTTGTTGAAGTCTGAATTCTTCCCTGGACAGCAGATGAGAGGGACTAAATCTCTGTCTTCAGCTGAGACAGCAGGAAGAAATGAAGCATTGGTCCCCAGCCAGAGTCAGGACTCAGAACAGACAAGAATCGTGGCCCTTCCTGTCCAAGGTTGCACAGGCTGATGGACTTGAGACAAGGGGGTATTTACAGCTCCCTGCATCTGGTCTTTAGGCACATTTTCCTCTTGTGATTCTAGCATGGTTCCCAAGTGGAAAACTGCTTTGCACACAAAGAAATTTCTCTAATGAATCTCTGTTCCCCAGGGCCACGTTTAGAAGTAGTGAATCCAGTTTTTTTTTAAGTTTTTATTTAAATTCTAGTTGTTTTAATATTACTCCCTCTCTCAAAACTTGCCTCCTTCCTGATGTTGAATCTCCTAGCATCTTTTTTTTAAACGTTATTTTATTTTTTTCAGTGTTCCAAGATTCATTGTTTATGTCTCACACCCAGTGCTCCATGGTATCTTATCCCAGCTCAAAGTTGTAATTTTCTCCAGGTCTAAGCCCAAGTAACCTGACAGGATTAGGTCTCTTGTCATAGCATTGTCATGTCATAGGAACCAAGCCCTCTTATCTCCTGATAACAAGTATGTATGTATGTATGTATGTATGTATGTATGTATGTATATTTATTTATTTAAGGTGGAGAAGCTGATCTGTTGTAAAAAACTGACCCACTAGTTTCAGAGCCAAATTGTAATGGGAAGGCAGGGTTTGGGATAAATAATACTAACTTCATTGTTTTGCCAGGCAGAGGAGGGTGAAGCAGGCTAGACCCTTCAAAAAGCTGCAAGCCCGTGGAATGCCTGGGTGGTTCAGAAATTAAGCATCTGCCTTCAGCTCAGGGATTGAGCCCTACATAGGGCTCCTTGCTCATCGGGAAGACTGATTCTCCCTCCCCCACTCCCCTTGCTTGTGTTCCCTCTCTTGCTATGTCTTTCTTTGTCAAATAATAAATAAAATCTTAAAAAAAACCCTGCAAGCCCCACTGGGAGGAAGGGGCTTGGTTCTTTTTAGGAAATACAGGATGTAGGTGGTTTTGACAGGAATTGCCTACTTGTTGCCAGCCTCCTTTGTCATATCTTCAGAGTGGTACTGGGTTCTTAAAAGTCTGAGAGGGGACAAGCTGACCTTTGTGGAAGAGAAAAAAAGATTACTTTAAAATTGAGCTTTGTTGAGGCATTAGTGCACCCATTTGGATTTTTGCTCAGCTTTTTGCTTTTCATTGGTTTCAGACTTGAAAATAAACATTGGGCACTATGCACACCGACATCAAGACAGTTTTGGCACTACAGGGGATAACTGGGTTGCTCAATGGTTTAAACATCCAACCTTTAATCTCAGGATCCTGAGTTCAAGCCCCACAATCAGCTGCAAGCTGGGTGGGGAGCCTACTTTAAAAAAAAAAAGGAAGAAAAGTACTTCTGCCATTACAAATAGAATTTCTTACTTTATCACAAGTTTAGAGCTCTCATTTAGTCCCTCATTATAAAACATTTGTTAATATAGGTGATATACTTAGGTCTTTGTATATGCTATCACCTGTACTGAGCATCTTATAGGGATTGTTTGATTTTATTTTAGCAAATGTGTTATTCCTGAGCAAGTACATTTCTCCGTTCCATTCTCCATGCAGGAATGGTGCTTGGTGGCATCCAGTGATCTTCCCCAAGTTCATGTTGAGGTATGTGGTGGGCCTTGGGTGTCATTCTCTCAGAGTACTTCTATTTCTCAAGCTCTGAGGCAGTGGTTCTCAACCAGGAATGAGCTTTCCCCCGAGGATGCCTACTAATGTCTGATGCTCTGAACACCTACATACACAAGAAAGAAGCCTCCAAAAGTAGAATTACACTGCCCCAAATGTCAAAGGGAACAAGTAAGAAAACCTTTTCTAGACCAGCACTTCTCCAACTTCAAATTGTCTACTAGGTTTCCATGAATTCACATGGATCCCATTATAAATGTGGAATCTGATCACGGTCCTGTGTAGTCCAGATTCTGAATTTCTAGCAAGCTCCCAGGTCATGCTGATGTTAGGATCCTGGTCTGTGGACCACTCTTTGATCAGCAAGGCTGTGGTCGTGTGTTAGAGTTAGGTGTAAGCAGTTTTAGGTGTTCTGCATCAAAAATTGTCACTGCATATAATTTTGAAGGAATAGGGTATTCACTCATTCTATAGGCTATGTAAATTCAATGTTTCTTTTACATATAGCCTCTTGAGTGACACAAAATAATACACTTGTTCTTTGTTTTTTTAAAATATATTTATATTTTATAATAGTTTCTAGTAGAATTGACACACAGGATTACAATAATTTCTGGAGTACAACAGTGAGAGATACAGGTTTCCAGTTATGGAATGAATAAGTCATGGGAATAAAAGTCACAGCATAAAGACTACAGTCAATACATTGTAATAGCATTGTATGGGGGCAGATGGTATCTACACTTACGGTGAGCAGAACATAATGTATAAATTTGTCAAATCACTATGTTGTACTCCTGAAATAATACAAATTTGAAAAGATTTTGGATATCCAAAATTTATAAGGAACTTATCAAACTCAACACCCAAAGAATAAATAATCCAGTAAAGAAATGGACAGAAGACATGAACAGACCTAATGATGTACTATATGCTGGATAACTGAACATAATAAGAAAAAGAGTGTAATATAAGAATCAGAAAAAAAGAAGACATCCAAATGGCCAACAGACACATGAGAAAGTGCTCCACATCACCTGGCATCAGGGAAATATAAATCAAAACGACAATGAGATACCACCTCACACCTGTCAGAATGGGTAAAATTAACAAGTCAGGAAGCAACAAATGTTGGTAAGGATGCAGAAAAAAGGGAACCCTTTTACACTGTTGATGGGAATGCAAACTGGTACAGCCACTCTGGAAACCAGTATAAAGGTTCCTAAAGACATTAAATATAGAGCCACCCTCCAACCCAGAAATAAATACCCAGAACTACTGGGTATTTATCCCAAATATACAAATGTAGTGATTCAAAGGGGCACCTACATGCCAATGTTTATAGCAGCAATGTCCACAATAGCCAAACTGTGGAAAGAGTTGGGATGTTCATCAACGAATGAATGGATAAAGAAGATTTGGTATGTCTATATATACAATGGAATATTACTCAGCCATCAAAAAATGAAATCTTGCTCTTTCCAATGATGGAACTAAAGTGTGTTGTGCTAAGTGAACTAAGACAATCAGAAAAAGACAATTATCATAATATGTGGAATTTAAGAAACAAAACAGAGGATCATAGAAGAAGAGAGGAAAAAATTAAACAAGGTGAAATCATAGAGGGGGACAAACTGCAAGAGACTGAAGCTGGGAAACAAGCTGAGTGTTTCTGGAGGGTAAAAGAGTAGGGAGATGGGGTGATTGGGTGATAGGCATTAAGGAGTGTACATGATGCAATGAGCATTGGGTATTATATAAGATTTATGAATCACTGACTTCTACCTCTGAAACCAATAATACATTATATGTTAACTGAATTTATTTATTTATTTGTTTATTTATTTATTTATTGACAGAGATCACAAGTAGGCAGAGAGGCAGGCAGAGAGAGAGGAGGAAGCAGGCTCCTTGCTGAGCAGAGAGCCTGATGCGGGGCTCGATCCCAGGACCCTGAGATCATGACCTGAGCCAAAGGCAGAGGCTTTAACCCACTGAGCCACCCAGGCGCCCCTGTTAACTGAATTTAAATAAAATTAAAAAAAACTTTTTAAAAATGGGTTAATTAATTTATTTTTTATTATTAGGTTAAGTTATCCAACATGTATTACATCATTAGTTTTTCTTGTAATGTTCAACAATTCATTAGTTATATAAAGATGTTTTAGAAGACAGAATAAGGGTCTCCCAAATATGTCCACATCCTAGTCAGTACTTATGAAAATGTTATTTTTCTAGAGCACAAGGAAATTCAGGTAGCAGATTGAACAGGATTGTTAATCAGCTGCATTAAGATAAAGAGATTATCTATGATTGTCCACATAACAAAGGTAGTCACAACAGTCCTCCAGATGTTGACAAGGGAGCCATAAGAGTTGGTGTCAGAGAGACTTGGAAAATGCTTCTGTGCTGCCTTTGAAGGAGAAGGAAGAGTGAGGAGGCCAGGAATGCAGGCTGCCAGTAAGAGAGACAGGGATTAGAAAGGAAACAGATTTTCCCTCAACCCTCTAGAAGGAACTCAACCCTGCCAGCATCTTGCTATTACCTGATGAGACTCCTTCTAATCTTCTGATTCTAGAACTGTAAGAGCACATATGTGTTTGTTTTAAGTAACTAGTAGGGGGGCAATTTGCATCTGAGGGAGGAATCTCATATGGATATAGTCATAAAATTATTTGGGAAAAATGAGTGTAATCTTTTCAAGTAATTCATCAGGTTCTCTTAAGAATAGGCATTTTAAGATGAAACCCACTGTAGGTAGAAAGGAAATTTTATTTTGATTTGAAGAACTTCTGCCCCATTAGCTGGTTCAGTGAATTCCTTGGGGCATAAATGTGAGTGTATTCTGACTCTGAGGACTTTGAGGCGGTGACATAAGACAGGAACTCAACATAAAAATGAAGGTGGCCCATTGTAAATTACATCTTTGTCTATATTTCTGAATCCTCTTATTTCATGTTGATTCAAATGTCCATTCTCTTCAACATCTTGTAGCTTCCTTTCAACATAAGTGATTAACTCATAAATGTGTGTGTACTTATGTGAGTGAGCTTATGTGAGAGAAAATGTATACAAATAACACACACACAATACACAGCTTTTACCCTGAAATGTTTTCTTTGAGATAAAAAAAAGGAAATTCCAGACACGTCATTCATCTTCACAATATCCACATGGAGTTATATTCAATATGGAACACTGCCTTTAGAAATTGGGAAACCAAAGCTAAAGATGATTAAATTTTTAGAAATTACCTAGTAAAGCAATAGGGCACCTCGTTGGCTCAGTCAATTAAGTGTCCAACTCTTGATCTTAGCTCAGGTAGTGATGTTAGTGTTGTGGTTTTAGCTCCACTTTGGGTTCTATACTGGGTGTAGAGCCTACTTAAAAAAATTACATAAAAAAGCCACTCAAACTTATGTGACAGTCTTAATTATACACAAATAGTAACTTCACTATATATCCTTCATTTTTGTGTAGATCCTTTAGTTCACCAAAGTGTACCTCTTACATATGCAGGCTAGTACGCGTAATTACAACCCAATGATTTATTCAATGGAATAAATCTAATGGTGCATGGCTACAGGTAAGATCTAGAGCACAGGTAGCTGACTCTCCCTTAAGGGGAGTGGGAGATAGCACTCCAATGGGGAAGAAAGCCAAGTGTTAATATGGATGTATGGACCATAGAGTGAAATCTAATTTACATGATAAACTAGTAAGATAAAATGTAAAAGTAATTTACAAGATAAACTAGAAGATTAACCTAGTAGTAAGGGATTATGAATTGGCTGAGAGAGAAGAGCACTACAGACACAACACCATGAATGAGCCTTAGAAACACAGAATAGAGGGGCGCCTGGGTGGCTCAGTGGGTTAAAGCCTTGACTTCAGCTCAGGTCATGATCCCAGGGTCCTGGGATCAAGCCCCAGATCGGGATCCCTGCCCAGCAGGAAGCCTGCTTCTCCCTCTGCCTTGCTCTGTCTCTCATGAATAAATAAATAAAAACTTAAAAAAAGAAACACAGCATAGAGATTCATACCTGACTCTAGACCTATGAGGACCCAGCAGAGATCAGATATGCTCCCTGGCATATACTTTCATTTGACTATAAAGGTATTCTGATATCACATTTGAAGAGTACAGCCTGTTACACAAGAGATGACTAACACAATAATCTAAGTGAATAGATCTGAGGCAGTTAGAACATGTGCTGCTTTCTATTTGTGGCATACGATCTGACAAATGAGGAAAGTGGTCATGATCATTCTGTAATTCAAGCTTGTTTCCAATGACTTTATGACCAGATGATATATGTGGGCCCCATTCTGGGTCACTGGGAGAGTTTAAAGGACGAGCACATTTGTGCAGAAGAACTGGTGACCCTGAACCACACGACAAGCAGGACATCCAACTCTCCTGTGAAGCATCTTCTGATCATGGAGGTGGAAGAGCTTTCTGAGCAGGAAGGAGACACAAAATGGATGATGCTGGTATTGTTCATTCACCACCCCTTAGCACTTGTAACAAATATTAAGATATGGGCTTATTTGTGTGACAAAAGGAAGAGTCTCATTAACAGTTAGCATTCGAAATTTTCAAGTAAAGAACAGAAGGTAATTTGGTAATAAATATATATGACATTAACTGACCCTTCACCTCAAGGAATCAATAACTCTAGTTGTGGACACCAATGCTCAATATTTCCACAAATACATTCATGACATGAAAAATAAATATTTTGCACAGTGTGAAAATGACTTTAATGTAATTTTGCTTCCTCATATTTATGGCTATCTCTGATCCATGAATGTATTAGATCAATTTATCCAAATGTATCTTTCCAAGTAGACTCCACTGGGAGACATATACATACTAGGCAGTGTTTGCAGGGGCTATGGTAGGCTTTCTGGACCCTGAGCTGAATCACATAATAAAACCAGAACACCAGTTATGAAACATAGAAACATGTTTGTAGAGTAAGTGCCTAACATTAAGCTTTGGATTTCTGAAGCATCCATTTCAAGGACAGCAATTCAAATGAACATATTACCAGTGTGTGTAGGACACAATTATTATAGAAGCGCCCAGGCCACCCCACCCACAAAGTACTGATTTGGAAAGCCCTGATAATCTAGATAACCATCACGAGTGACCCTACTTTTCCCTTTCTGTGCCAAATTCCAGTTGTGTGCTCTTTTTATGGTTTTGTTATTATTTTTTTTCTTTAAGCTTTTTAATTTAAACATATAATGTAACCCCACCACCCTCTCCCAACCCCTCTCCCCCCCAACCCCCCTCAGTTTGTTTTATGACATTAAGAGTCTCTTTTGGTTTGTCTCCCACCAGATTCCATCTTGTTTCATTTTGTCTTTTCCTACCACCTTAACCCCCACCCCTGTTGCAACTCCATTTCCTCATATCAGGGATATCATATGATAGCTGTCTTTCTCCAGTTCACTTATTTAGCTAAGCATAATATGCTCTAGTTCCATCCATGTCGTCGCAAATGGTAAGATTTCATTTCTTTTGATGGCTGCATAGTATTCCATTGTATATATATACCACTTCTTCTTTATCCATTCTTCTGTTGATGGACATCTAGGTTCTTTCCATAACTTGGCTATTGTGGACATTACTGCTATAAACATTTGGGTACACATGCCCCTTTGGATCACTACGTTTGTATCTTTAGGGTAAATACCCAGTAGTACAATTGCTAGGTCATAAGGTAGCTCTATTTTCAATTTTTTGAGGAACCTCCATGCTGTTTTCCAGAGTGGTTGCACCAGCTTGCATTCCCACCAACAGTGTAGGAGGGTTCCCCTTTCTCCACATCCTTGCCAGCATCTGTCATTTCCTGACTTGTTCATTTTAGCCATTCTGACTGGTTTGAGGTGGTATCTCATTGTGGTCTTGATTTGTATTTCCCTGATGCCCAGTGATGTGGAGCACTTTTGCATGTGTCTGTTGGCCATCTGGATGTCTTCTTTGCAGAAATGTCTGTTCATGTCCTCTGCCCACTTCTTGATTAGGTTATTTGTTCTTTGGGTGTTGAGTTTGCTAAGCTCTTTATAGATTTTGGATACTAGCCCTTTATTTGATATGTTGTTTGCAAATATCTTCTCCCATTCTGTCAGTTGCTTTCGGTTGTGTTAACTGTTTCCTATGCTGTGCAAAAGCTTTTGATCTTGGTGAAGTCCCAATAGTTCATTTTTTTCCCTTGCTTCCTTTGCCTTTGGCATTGTTCCTAGGAAGAAGTTGCTGTGGTTGAGGTCAAAGAGGTTGCTGCCTGTGTTCTCCTCAAGGATTTTGATGGATTCCTTTCTCATGTTGAGGTCCTTCATCTATTTTGAGTCTATTTTTGTGTGTGGTGTAAGGAAATGGTCCAATTTCATTTTTCTGCATGTAGCTGTCCAATTTTCCCAACACCATTTGTTGAAGAGGCTGTCTTTTTTCTATTGGACATTCATTCCTGCTTTGTTGAAGATTAGTTGACCATAGAGTTGAGGGTCTTTTTCTGGGCTCTCTATTGTGTTCCATTGATCTATGTGTCTGTTTTTGTGCCAGTACCATACTGTCTTGATGATGAAAGCTTTGTAGTAGAGCTTGAAGTCTGGAATTGTGATGCCACCAACTTTGGCTTTCTTTTTCAATATTCCTTTGGCTATTCGAGGTCTTTCTGGTTCCATATAAATTTTAGGATTATTTGTTACATTTCTTTGAAAAAATTGGATGGGATTTTCATAGGTATTGCATTAAATGTGTAGATAGCTCTAGGTAGCATAGACATTTTCACGTTATTTGTTCTTCCAATCCAGGAGCATGGAACATTTTTCCATTTCTTTGTGTCTTCCTCAATTTCTTTCATGAGTTCTCTGAGTATAGATTCTTGCCTCTTTGGTTAGGTTTATTCCTAGGTATCTTATGGATTTGGGTGCAATGGTAAATGGATTGACTGCTTAACTACCCTTTCTTC
>ML103464.1:4268-35442 GCA_003697995.1 Taxidea taxus jeffersonii
GGGAACAAGCATCAAAATTCAGGAGGCACAGAGAACCGCCCCCCTCAAAATCAATAAAAATAGGTCCACACCCATCAGCTAATATTAAAACTTACAATTCTTAGGGACAAAAAGAAAATCCTGAAAGCACCACAGGATAGGAAGTCTGTAACATAATGGTAAAAATATTAGACTGGCAGCCGACTTAGCCACAGAGACCGGGCAGGCCAGAAAGAACTGGCATGATATATTCAGAGCACTAAATGAGAAAAACATGCAGCCAAGAATACTATATCCCACTAGGCTACTTTGAAAATAGAAGGAGAGGGGCACTGGGGAGGCTCAGTGGGTTAAGCCTCTGCCTTCAGCTCTGGTCACGGTCTCAGAGTCCTGGGATCGAGTCCCGCATCGGGCTCACTGCTCAAAGGGAGCCTGCTTCCGCACTCCTCTCTCTCTGCCTGCCTCTCTGCCTACTTGTGACCTCTCTCTCTGTCAAATAAATAAATGAAATCTTAAAAAAAAAAGAAAGAAAATAGAAGGAGAGATAAAAAGCTTCCAGGACAGGGATGCCTGGGTGGCTCAGTTGGTTAAGTAGCTGCCTTCGGCTCAGGTCATGATCCCAGCATCCTGGGATCGAGTCCCACATCGGGCTCCATGCTCAGCAGGGAGCCTGCTTCTCCCTTTGCCTCTGCCTGCCACTCTGTCTGCCTGTGCTGCTCTCTCTCCCCCTCTCTCTGACAAATAAATTAATTTTAAAAAAAGGGAAAGCTTCCAGGAAAAACAAAAACTAAAAGAATTTGTAAACACCAAACCAGCCCTACAGGAAATATTGAAAGGGATCCTCTAAGCAAAGAGAGAGCCTAAAAGTAGTAGAACAGAAAGGAACAGAGACAATATACAGTAACAGTAACAGTCACTTTACAGGCAATAAAATGACACTAAATTCATATCTTTCAATAGTTACTCTGAATGTAAATGGGCTAAATGCTCCATTCAAAAGACACAGGGTATCAGAATGGAAAAAAACCCAAAACCTATTGATATGCTGTCTACAAGAAACCCATTTTTGACCCAAAGACACCTCCAGATTTAAAGTGAGGAGGTGGAAAAAATTTGCCATGCTAATGGGCATCAAAAGAAAGCTGGGGTGGCAATCCTTATCAGATAAATTAGATTTTAAGCCAGACACTATAATAAGAGATGAGGAAGGACACTGTATCATACTCAAAAGGTCTGTCCAACAAGAAGACCTAACAATGTTAAATATCTATGCCCCTAACATGGGAGCAGCTAACTATATGAACCAATCAATAACAAAATTAAAGAAACACATAGACAATAATATAATAATAGTAGGGGACTTTGACACCCACCTCACGTAAATGGACAGATTATCCAAGCAAAAGATCAACAAGGAAATGGGAGGCCTTAAATGACACACTGGACCAGATGGACATCACAGATATATTCAGAACATTCCAACCCAAAGCAGCAGAATACACATTCTTCTCCAGTGCACATTGAACATTCTCCAGAATAGATCACATCCTGATCACAAATCAGGTCTCAACTGGTACCAAAAGATTGGGATCATTCCCTGCATATTTTCAGACCACAATGCTCTGAAGCTAGAACTCAATCACAAGAGGAAAGTTGGAAAGAGCTCAGATATATGGAGGCTAAAGAGCATCCTACTAAAGAAAGAATGGGTCAACCAGGAAATTAAAGAAGAATTGAAAAAATTCATGGCAACAAATGATAATGAAAACACAATGGTTCAAAATCTGTGGGACACAGCAAAGGCGGTCCTCAGAGGAAAGTATATAGTGATACAAGCCTTTCTCAAGAAACAAGAAAGGTCTCAAGTACACAACCTAACCCTATACCTAAAGAAGCTGGAGAAAGAAGAGCAAAGAAAGCCTAAACCCAGCAGGAGAAGAGAAATAATAAACATCAGAGCAGAAATCAATGAAATAGAAAACAAACAAAACCAATAGAACAAATCAATGAAACTAGGAGCTCGTTCTTTGAAATAATTAGTAAGATTGATAAACCCCTGGCCAGACTTATCAAAAAGAAAAGAGAAAGGACCCAAATGAATAAAATCATGAATGAAAGAGGAGAGATCACAATCAACACAAAAGAAATACAAACAATTATAAGAACATATTATCAGCAACTATATGCCAACAAATTTGAGAATCTGAAAGAAATGGATGCATTCCTGGAGACATATAAACTACCGAAACTGAATCAGGAAGAAACAGAAAACCTGAACAGACCCATAACCAGTAAGGAGATTGAAAGAGTCATCAAAAATCTCCCAACAAAGAAGAGCCCAGGGCCAGATGGCTTCCTAGGGGAATTCTACCAAACATTTGAAGAAGAATTAATACCTATTCTCCTGAAACTGTTCCAAAAAATAGAAAAGGAAGGAAAACTTCCAAACTCATTTTATGAGGTCAGCATTATCTTGATCCCAAAACCAGACAAATAACTCGACAAAAAAGAGAATTACAGACCAATATCCTTGATGAACACAGATGCGAAAATTCTCACCAAAATACTAGCCAATAGGATCCAACAGTACACTAAAAGGATTATTCACTACGACCACGTAGGATTTATTCCAGGGATGCAAGGTTGGTTCAACATCTGCAAATCAATCAATGTGATACATTACATTAATAAAAGAAAGAACAAGAGGGGCGCCTGGGTGGCTCGGTGGGTTAAAACCTCTGCCTTCGGCTCAGGTCATGGTCCCAGGGTCCTGGGATCGAGCCCCGCATCGGGCTCTCTGCTCAGTTGGGAGCCTGCTTCCTCCTCTCTCTCTGCCTGTCTCTCTACCTACTTGTGATCTCTCTCTGTCAAATAAATAAATAAAATATTAAAAAAAAAAGAAAGAACAAGATCCATATGATACTCTCAATAGATGCTGAAAAAGCATTTGACAAAGTACAGCATCCTTTCTTGGTAAAACTCTTCAAAGTGTACGGACAGAGGGTACATACCTCAATATCATCAAAGCCATCTAGGAAAAACTCACAGCGAATATTATTCCCAATGGAGAAAAACTGAGAGCTTTTCTGCTAAGGTCAGAAATATGGCAGGGATGTCCGTTATCACCACTGCTATTCAACACAGTACTAGACGTCCTAGCCTCAGCAATCAGACAACAAAAAGAAATTAAAGGCATCCAAATCGGCAAAGAAGAAGTCAAACTATCACTCTTTACAGATGATATGATACTATATGTGGAAAACCCAAAAGACTCCACTCCAAAACTGCTAGAGCTTGTACAGGAATTCAGTAAAGTGTCAGGATATAAAATCAATGCACAGAAATCAGTTGCATTTCTTTACACCAACAACAAGACAGAAGAAAGAGAAATTAAGGAATCAATCCCATTTACAATTGTACCCAAAACCATAAGATACCTAGGAATAAACCTAACCAAAGAGGCAAAGAATCTATATTCAGAAAACTGTAAAGTACTCATGAAAGAAACTGAAGAAGACACAAATAAATGGAAAAATGTTCCATTTTTGGAACATGGATTGGAGCATGGATTGGAAGAACAAATATTGTGAAAATGTCTATGCTACCTAAAGCAATCTACACATTTAATGCAATCCCTATCAAAATCCCATCCATTTTTTTCAAAGAAATGGAACAAATAATCCTAAAATTTCTATGGAACCAGAAAAGACCTCGAATAGCCAAAGGAATATTGAAAAAGAAAGCCAAAGTTGGTGGCATCACAATTCCGGACTTCAAGTTCTACTACAAAGCTGTAATCATCAAGACAGTATGGTACTGGCACAAAAACAGACACATAGATCAATGGAACAGAATAGAGAGCCCAGAAATAGATCTTCAACTCTATGGTCAACTAATCTTCAACAAAGCAGGAAAGAATGTCCAATGGAAAGAAGACAGCCTCTTCAACAAATGATGTTGGGAAAATTGGACAGCCACATGCAGAAAAATGAAATTGGACCATTTCCTTATACCACACATGAAAATAGACTCAAAATGGATGAAGGACCTCGATGTGAGAAAGGAATCCATCAAAATCCTTGAGAACACAGGCAGCAACTTCTTCCTAGGAACAATGCCAAAGGCAAGGGAAGCAAGGGCAAAAATGAACTATTGGGACTTCATCAAGATCAAAAGCTTTTGCACAGCAAAGGAAACAGTTAACAAAACCAAAAGACAACTGACAGAATGGGAGAAGATATTTGCAAACAACGTATCAGATGAAGGGCTAGTATCCAAAATCTATAAAGAGCTTAGCAAACTCAACACCCAAAGAACAAATAATCCAATCAAGAAATGGGCAGAAGACATGAACAGACATTTCTGCAAAGACATCCAGATGGCCAACAGACACATGAAAAAGTCCTCCGCATCACTAGGCATCAGGGAAATACAAATCAAAACCACAATAAGATACCACCTCACACCAGTCAGAATGGCTGAAATTAACAATTCAGGAAATGACAGATGCTGGTGAGGTTGCAGAGAAAGGGGAACCCTCCTACACTGTTTGTAGGAATGGCCACTCTGGAAAACAGCATGGAGGTTCCTCAAAAAGTTGAAAAATCTACCCTACGACCTAGCAATTGCACTAGTGGGTATTTACCCTAAAGATACAAAGGTAGTGATCTGAAGGGACACGTGCACCCAAATGTTTATAGCAGCAATGCCCACAAGAGCCAGACTATGGGAAGAACCTAGATGTCCATCTACAGAGGAATGGATAAAGAAGATGTGGTATATATACACAACAGAATACTATGCAGCCATCAAAAGAAATGAAATCTTGCCATTTGCAACAATGTGGATGGAACTAGAGGGTACTATGCTGAGCGAAATAAGTCAATCAGAGAAAGACAATTATCATATGCTCTCCCTGATATGAGGAATTTGAGAGGCCAAGTGCGGAGTTTGGGAGGTAGGGAAGGAAAACATGAAATAAGATGGGACTGGGGAGGGAGACAAACCATAAGAGACTCTTAATCTCACAAAACAAACTGAGGGTTGCTGGGGGGAGGGTGGCAATGGAGTGGGCTGTTGGGTTATGGACACTGGGGAGGGTATGTGCTATGATGAGTGCTGTGAAGTGTATATGCCTGAGGATTCACAGACCTATACCCCTGGAGCAAATAAAACATTATATGTTAATAAAAATAAACAATGATAGTGTTAAAAAAAAGAAAAGAAATAGTACATGATTTTGCAATTCCACTTCTCGGTGTCTATCTGCAGGAAACAAAGTCACTAAGAAGATACGTGTAGTCCATGTTCACTGCAGTATTATTTATAATAGCTAAAACATAGAAACAACCTAAGTGTCCATCAAGAGATGGATACATAAAGAAAATGTGGTATACATATAATTATAGGACTACTTATCAGCCATTAAAAAAAGAAGGAAATTCTGCAAGTGCAACTACATGAATGGATCATGAGGAGATTATGCTAAGTGAAATAAGTCAGAGAAATACAAAAGGTCCATCTTCCAACTGTAAGATAAGTTCCAGCATGTAATGTTAACTAAACTCACCTTGCTATACAAAACTGTACTGTATATTTAAAGCTTCTAAAAGAGTAAATCCTACAAGTTCTCATCATAAGAAAAAATGTATTACCTTGAGGCACCTGGGTGGTTCAATCAGTTAGGTGTCTCCCTTCAGCTCACGTCATGATCCCAGGGTCCTGGGATCGAGCCCCTCATTGGGCTCCTCACTCAGCAAAGAGTCTGCTTCTCCCTCTGTTCCTCACCCTGCTCATGCACTCTTTCTCTCTCTCAAATAAATAAATAAAATCTTTAAAAAAAAAAAGTGAAACCCACATGAGGGGATGGCTGTTCACTAAACTTATTTCCCAATAGATGCAAATACCAAATCATTATGTTGTACATTGGAAACTAATACCATTTTCTATGTCAATTATTCCTCAATTAAACTGGAAAAATACTTTGATATTGTTTGGCTTATATTGATGGAACCTAAAACTCTATACCATGAGCGCTGGCAAGGGTGCACTAATACAGAAACTTCAACAGCCACATACACACATATACACATGTGCACACACCTACAGGACAAAGGACAAGAAATATAATAAAATGGTAGCAAGCGGTTGTGTAACTTGACAGGAGATTCCTATCTTCCATGTCATTTCTCCTCTTTCCTACAAATTATCAGTTTCACTGTTATAATCAGAATATCTCATTTTATTTTTTAGCCACACCAGCCTGGAAGATCAGAGTCATGGACATGTGGCCTGTTGAATTTCTTAGGAGATTTTACCACTTCTTCTTTAAAATGGTACTGCATCATGTGGATGTTGGTAAGCCGATTAAGGACTTGGTTGGCACTCAGCGCCCACATGTCAGGTTTTGCTAAATCCATTATTGCCCAGCTACACACTTTCCAAGCTTAGGGTTCCCATTCTCGGCACAGTGTGTAGAGAAAAATTTCCCCACCAACACTGGGGATGCTCTCAGGGACACCTCTGGCACCCTGGAATCCCAGATTATGTTCTCTGAACTCGACTCCACAGTGTTTCTTTTTTCCCTGTCTCTATCTCATGCACTGGGTCGTTAAGCCCATACTTCCTGGCCCCCAAGAGGCGGGGAAGAAGGAAGATGATGAAAAGTGAACCACAATGTCCATAGGGACTAGTCACACGAGCGGGACGTGCAATGGTCTGTTGTGCTGCCCAACCCCCTATGCACCCATCCCAGTGCTGTTCCGCGTGTTGTAAGTTTCTCCGTGGAATAGAAGCTCTCCAGTTCTCTGGTTATTTCTGTCTCTACGGGCCCCCTTTAGTTCAGTTACAGCTTTGAAGAAGGGCCTGGTGAACACTGCGGCAACAAATAAGCTGGTGACTCATCCTTCAGACATGAGGTACTTCATTATTATAAAATAATTTATGAAACTTTTTCCAACAACATACTAACCTAACCTTAGGGATATTTCCTGTCCATAACAATTCCTAGCATTGTCCAATAGGAACGTGAGACTCCTTTCCATCTTTCCTTTCAGAAACATTCTTATAAATGAATCTCAACAGTTACCTGCAAATTCCTGGTAAGAGCAACTTCTGAAGACAAAAAAGTTAGGTATCTTGGAAGAGGGCAACATGCGCTCTTAGGACTTAAAAGGCCTGGAGTCACTACCCAATCAGATAAGACTTTTCAAAGAAAAAATGTGCTCTGGCTGATGGCAGGCAAAGTTAGAGACCTGAAGCATGAGAAGGACTGGCTGTGCCACCGGAGGCTTGCAGGGAGAGGACTGTGGCCTCCAGAGGATGAAAGCAGCCTCTGGCCAATGGTCAAGATGAGACAGGGATCTCATTCCTCTACCTTTAGGGATGTGAATCTGTTCACAACCTCCACAAACTTGGAAGCAAATTCTTTCCTCCTCCCCAGATAAGAGCCCAGCCCAACAGACACTCTGATTTTAGACTTATGATACTCTAAGCAGAAACACTGGGTGAGGGTTCCTTGGGAACTAGGAATTTGGGATTTTCCACCTTTCTTTGATTTTGGCCTTCTGATAGCTTGAGAATACCCTGAGCCCAAGCAAGTCAAGTGTACCCAGACATCTACCCCACAGAAGCATAAAATTAATACACGGGTACTGTTTTAAGCCAGTACATTTATGGTAATTTATTACACTACAACAGAAAACTAAGGTGGGTATTGTTTTGTTTTCTTTATTGGCTTATTTTTAGAGCCTTATTTTAGTATAAAACCACTGTATGCTAATTTCCCTACCTTCCTAGTCCCCAAAGATTAACAGTGCTAAGTCTCTCCTTTCTCCTTCCAAAAATTGCCTATGAATAAGCCTGATATACAAGTGTGCCTATATGCATCTATGCTGTCTAAAGCACACACACACACGTAGAAAATTACACAGTCTATTTTTTCACTTAACCACCTATCTTGAGCATCAATCTAATATTAGAATATGAAAGTCTATCTCTCTCTTTGTAACAACCATGCAGTCCTGGACTGTATATCTGAATTATTTTCTACAAAACCAGTCCCCTACCAAAGGACATGTTGAATGATGAAATGGTAATAACTTCACTTTCCATATGCTATTTACAAGTCACTAGTCTTGTTATTTTGTTATTTTGAGAGAATCTCACCAGATTACTTCCTAGAGATGAACTGGCTGAGCCAAAGGGTAAATGCAGTTGCAGTTTTCACCAACAGGGCAAACTGCTATAACCAAAATGGCAGCACCAGTTACATCATTGATACTGATGTCACGTGGTGGGGCCTCTTTCTCTACAATCTTGCTGTCTTTGGAATCTGTTAGTTTTATAAAGTTTTTGACAATATGTTAGGTGAATGATACTCTACTATGGCTCACGTTTCTCTCACGATTGTAATGAATCATTTCATACTTTTGGGGGGACATTTTGATCTGTTTTTTTACGATGTGCCATTGACATCTTGGGTGCCTTTGCCATTTTCCTATCAATTTATACAAGCTCTTTGTGCACGTGTATCAGGCAATCAGATATTAATCTATTATGGGCATAAAAACATTTCTCACACTTCGTTTCCTTTTGATTTTATTTACTACAGAGAAATCTTCATGTTAGGGGAGATACACTAGTCTTTTCCCTTGGGGCTTCTGGATTAAATTTAATGCTTAAAATCTTCCCAGAAACAGGATCCTGTGATTTTCTGCCTTTGTTTTTTTTTTTTTTTTTTTTTAATGGGACTCCTATTCATGGCTCTTGTAGGGATCCCTCGCTCTCAACAAACACTATTTTGTTTGTAGAGATAAGCTCCAGAACACTATGCTGGGCTCTCTTTCCTTAGAGCCCTACTGACACATCCGCACAAGTCAATTCACATTCTCATCTCTAACAATTCATTTGACAGGGGATTAATTCATGTGTCAGCGATGAGTAGCCTCATTCACATAAGTCTGACCTAAAAATAAATTAATAAATTAAAAGTCTAACTTTATCTTTGGGTCAGTAAGCACTGAAAGATGGTGGTTTTTCTTTCTCTTGTGTTTCATAAAGACATTTGGGAATTCTCTCTGGCATTCTTTATCTCAAACACATGACATAGAAGATGGCAATGGGAAGGAAGAGGCGATGAAGCAAGGTGAATGGGCAGGCATTTACCATCATCAAGACAGGAGGACTGGTCTTTATTTAATTTACATTTTCCTACTCTAATTATACATAAATAGGAAACTACCAGATTGTGATAAATACCATGTCTCACAAATTAAGTCCGACAGAGTTCTACAGTTTCTGAGCAAATAAAAACCTGTTGGCTCTTCGACCTGAGGGAAAAGGCTGTCAGAACCTGACAGACAGGCTTCTCTCTGCCCACTCCTCTGATTATGTCTGAAGAGAAAAGAATTCAAGCTAAGTCTACATAGAGAAAAAGAAAAATAATTAAAAGGATCATTAAAGTCTTCACCACATTTTCTATACTTTCAATATTAGCAATGAAGAAAATCAAGCAATAAAAGACTCATCAGCAGGCACACAAACTAGGGTACAATTACTACAGAACACTACAGAGAGCAGTAGAATTGAAGTTTTTAATCACTACTGAATTATACATAAGAAATAAAATTCATGATACACTTAGCACTTGTATATACTGCCACAACTCTTCAGGATGAATGTAAAGAAACAATTCCAGGGGCATCTTGGTAGCTCTGTCGCTTGAGCGTTCAACTCTTGATTTCAGCTCAGGTCATGATCTTGGGGTCATGAGATCGAGACCTGCGTCAGGCCCCACGATGGGTGTGTAGTCTGACTGAGATTCTCTTTCTCCTTCTCCCCTCGCCCCCCCCACCACCCTACATGTGCATGTGCTCTCTAAAAAAATAAGACTGCAACTCTTAAAAAAAAAATAGATAGAATTCCAGCCCCAAGTAGGTACTTGGCCTTGCTTGCCCCTCTGTCACCTTTTACTGTTCTGATGATAATGTATTTAAATATACATCCCCATGGTATAAACAGTAATAATAGAAATAGCTGGGTGGTCATCAAGCAGCTGTGGAAATCCAGTATTACCAACTGCTCCCCCCCTTCCCCAGTTTTATCTCCCTCACACCTTCTCACAGGTAATTACTACCATGAAATCTGTCTTTAAAACGATTATGTTTTCCTTTAGGCTCTTAAAAGAAATGTATATACATGTTTAAGAGTACACGTGTGTATCCCTAAACAAAACACTGTTTATAGCTGCATGCTAACCTTACATGAATGGTTTCAACCACCTTTTTTTGCAAGTTGGCTTTTGCTGGTCTAATACTCTCAGAGTTGTGTCCATGCAGACAGGCGCGGTGTTAGAATTTCCTTTGTGCACAGTGTTCTGTGATAACTATGCCACAACTCATTTACCTATTTTCCAATCGAAAGCTACTTAGGTGGTTTCAGATGTTTAGCTATTACAATGTGGCTACAAAGAGTCTAGATCATGCCCTCTTGTGTATATGTGCAAGAGTTTCTCTCAAGTTCTACCTCAGAATGGCATTTCTAAACTTCAGTGGTCTTGTTTTAGTATTATAATTTTATCAACTCTTGTTTTACCATTTTTGCTTTGCCATCTTTTATTTATTACTAAAGAGAAAATAAAGTTTTGTTCCAAAGGGGCAACTATGTCTCGCTCTCGTTTCTTCTCCCCAGACCTGTTACTATTAACTCCCAATCTCAATTTGAAAGCAACCCCTGAGCAAAAGGATTGCCTTCAGAAAAGAGTCAGAGCCCTATTTTTAAATAGGAAATGAGTATCATCTGAAAGCCCACTGGGGTTAGAGCTTCTACCAGAGTACAATGACTTAGGGCTTACTCATCCATCCTTTCCACCCGTCATCCTTCACAATCCTCAAGACAGTTTCTCAAAACACAGATCCTCCTTAAATCCTGGAAAGGCAATCAAAATCAAAATCCCTTGTACTCTCTTTCACCTCTCTTTCTAACCTTCATATTTTCTTACAATCCAACAAGCATGCCCCACTCCATTACCAGTGTGGTAATTCCCCTTCTCTTACCCCATTTCCACCAGCTGGAGCCTTGCCTGTCTTTCAGCATCCTGACTAAGTGGCTCCTTCAAACTCTCCCATACTTTCCTGGTTGGAATTAACCCTTCTCTTCCTTGCAACATCACGGATAACTTAAAAATAACAAAAAACAAAAAACAAAAAAACCCCACAACCCCCCCCAAAAAACAAACAAACAAACCCCAACATTCACAGTAATCTTCACTACACAGTTTTTCTAATATGGCTATACCTTGCTTAAAATTAGTACTTGAGGTCAAGGGCTCATATCCTAATCTTCACTGTCCCTATAATGATTAGAGATGTAATAAATAAGTTATATCTGCCATTTCCAGGCAAAATCTGTGATAAACTCTTGCACACATACTAGAGAAGACACATCCTAGACTGTTACTAGCAGCATTATTTATAATAGGGAATGTAAGTAATGGGTAAGTTCAACTTTAGGGAGAATAACTGCTGAATTGTTCTGATGGAGGTTAAGACACACGGCCTCAAAATATGGCATCCTGACCAACAGTGTTATAAGCTGAAGAAATAGGAGAAATGGCATGTGCAGAAGGTTCTTTGGATCCGCACCTAAAGGAAAGGAGCGTCTTGATTCCTGAAAACAATGGACAGAGGATTGTGAATGTACAGCTCTTGCTCAATTTGCCCCAGTTTACTAGAGTTAGCTCATTTCTGCCCTGTCCTTGCACAACTTTTCACTCTTCATCCAGCCTAGCATCAATTCAGTCAGGTCAACCATGTCTCTGGGTTTACATTCCCTTATGAAGGCTCCTATGTCACAGAAATCTTCATTAAATAAATGTGTTTGCTCTTCTCTTGTTAATTTCTCTTGGGTTAGGAGGTTCCCAGTGGAGAACTTAAAAGGATAAAGAAAAAGGTATTTTTCCTTCCCTAGAGTCCGTAACACTGGTCCTCTTCATGTGAACTAACACATCTGCATTCCCCAGAGATAATCCCAACATGGAAACCTGTCTTGCATGACCCACAGATTTAGAAATGGAGAAATCAATAACTGAAAAAGGATTCCATATAAAAAAAAAATCTCAATCTTAGTGTCCAAACACTCCGAAAGAGAGGATGAGGTTTGGGCTAACTTATCAGAAAGAACAAGGTACTGATAAAACAAAAGGAAAACCAAGATAAGTGAGAAAGACACACCCAAATTTCAAAATGCTTGGATTATTTTAAGAACCAGCAAGCAGAAGGAAGACATAACTCAAGAAAGGGTAAGTCGTTACCTGCATGAGCAGAGAGAGGTGAGTGTGGTCGAGGCAATGCTGGTGACTGTCCATTGCCTATCAAGCTTTTCCGGTTGCTTGTTCGGCAACTGTGAAAAGGAAAAACAAAAATCAAAGTTTTAAAAAGCACATATAATGTCACTAATGTCCAGGTATATTCAATATACACAGATACTAAAGGTTCAGCAACCCATCTGCTCAGGCTGTGGCTTAAAGCTTTGCAAGATAATATGCACTCACTAATATTTGAGGGGTGGCTGCCCCCTGAATATTAGAAAATATAATGTATTCATATTGCATAACACCATGAATATGTTTCACCACCAGTGAAGTTGTAATTAAATGCCTTCTTTCTGCTCCCAACTGCAAATAGGTGACACACCATACACCCAAGTGATAAATTAATGATTCAGATCAACAAACCACAGGTAGTATCTCTGTTGACATGAAATTTCTAACACAAAATTACACGCAGTGAAGCGCAATGACATTCATCTTACAATGATGCACTAATTAAAAATCTAATTTAGACAAATTTCCCATTTGTGACTTTTGTCAATAGAACAGCCGATACCCAAGATGTATTTCACTACTGATTTATTTTTCATCTTGAATACTCCATTCAAATTCCTCATTAAGGTAAATATTTTGGAATCATAAAAGCAGACCCTAGTTGGTATTACAATCATAGCAAAAGCCTTTTGCCAAAGGCACACTACCTACTCTTTATATCCTGGTTACCCACTCAACAGAAACAACCTGCTACATTCGGGCATAGGGCAACTACTTTTTCCTGTTTCTGCTGGGACCAAGTTATAAAATACGTATTTGGATTCGCAGATAACTCTCACAGGCAGCAAAGAATAAGATAAACACAAAACTGGCTAGTGATGACGCAAAAATTATCTCCCCTTCATGTACTTTTCCTTCAGTGCTGACTGGTACTGCATTCTCTATTAGCAGTAAAGCAGTGAGAAAAAGGGGAGTAAAAGCCAGCAGGCTACCTCACCAAATTCACCTACAATAAGGTTCAGGGCACTGTCATTCTATCCTCCTACACTTGGGCTGCCCTCAACCACCACTGAAGGTTTATCATAATCTCTTCTTGAATTCAGAATATATCTGTTATAACAGGAGCTTCAAAGAGAAGTTTTCACCTGACTTCCAAATTAGATACCATGGACATATTTGAGAGTTTGCACAGAATATTCGAAAGGAACATTTCTCAATATTCAAATACATTCAAAGACCAAACTCAACTTCTTTCAGCAATATTGACTGGGGAACCAATCCTCTCCCTTAAAAGTTCACTGCTTATTATCATTTGTCAACATTCCGTTATTTATAATTTGTTAAGGTCAGGCTGCATCATTTTATTTTCCTTCCTGGAACAATCAACATGTCTTAGCATTTCTGTGAGTGTAATTAAGATCATGTTTAGTCAGCCTTAAAGAACTGCTGATTAAGAATAGACCCTTGATACTTAATTATAAAGGTGGACTGTGATATTATCAACTCATCTATCAAGAACTATATATGACCTATTAAATTCAAAATTCATAATCATTAAATCAGATAGTATGATTGTTTTAAAAAGATACTTTATAGTTTATTTAGTGTTAATTCAAATTGATGTCTTCTTTCATTCCAATACAGGAATAGTACACATATCAACTTGTTAATGTTGATAAGAGAAATTACAAATGACAGATTTATATCCTGGAAATCTCAGCCAAGTTACTTGTTAATTTAACCAAATTAACTGAAATATGAGTTAACTGCTAGAAAGATGGCTATATTATTTTTTACATTTACTATTTTATCTAAATCACTTATGAAGATTTTCTCTTGACATTGAATTATTAATGTTTATATATGTAAATAAAATTTTCAGTAAGAAATGTAAATCAATAAAAACAGTAACCTAATGAGGGATACTGGTGAAATATAAGAAGTTAAAATCTAAAAAATGGGGGACGCCTGGGTGGCTCAGTTGGTTAGGCGGCTGCCTTCGGCTCAGGTCATGATCCCAGCGTCCTGGGATCAAGTCCCAGGTCAGGCTCCTTGCTTGGCAGGGAGCCTGCTTCTCCCTCTGCCTCTGCCTGTGCTTGCTTGCTCTCTCTCTCTCTGTCAAATAAATAAAATCTTAAAAAAAAAAAATCTAAAAAATGGTATTTCTTTTTTTTTTTTTAAAGATTTTATTTATTTATTTGTTAGAGAGAGAGAGCGAGCGAGCACAGGCAGACAGAGAGGCAGGCAGAGGCAGAGGGAGAAGCAGGCTCCCTGCCGAGCAAGGAGCCTGATGTGGGACTCGATCCCAGGACGCTGGGATCATGACCTGAGCCGGGGGCAGCCTCTTAACCAACTGAGCCACCCAGGTGTCCCTAAAAAATGGTATTTCTTGAAGAAAACCTTAAAAAATTGAATCTTCCCAACAAACATAGAGAATGACTAGTATACTACTATGGGCAAAATAAATAGACAATATTTAAATTTAAAACAAAGAAAAACAAAAGAAATTTTCAAAATTATGTCAGTTACTTAAAGCCTACCAAGAAAAGACAGGAAAGTTCTGTTTTTAAAAATGTGACTAAAAAAAAAATCACAAAGAAATCTCTAAATAAAACCTGGAAATGGAATATGCTTGTTTGCTTACTGTAAAAAATAGTAAAATACAAAATATAAAAATATAATAAGTTTAATTACATTCATCCTTTGTTTGCCTATTCTCTAAAAAGACAGTCATCTTTACAAACAAATGATTATGAATGCAATTTAGAGCAAAAGAAAAAAGGACTGATTCTTCATCTATGAATATGGGAACAAGGAAAAAGTTAAAAACAAGGTACAGGGAACATTTTATACAAAACCTTAAATAATCACAGGCATATCTTATTGACAAATGGTACGAACAATCAAAGTTGAAACGGTCTTCTCTAACCTCTTTATGATCTTGAGCATGAAGGTAGAGACAGTATTAAAATTAAATAGACTTGAATCTCTCAACAATCAAACAGGAAGTTTTTAAACATGAAATACAAAACCAGACTTTATAAAAATACAGATTCCTATGTTTACACAAAATAAATCTCCATACTCATGAAGTAGTGTCTTGGCTTCACAAGTAAATTTATTTATTGCTAACATTCTTAAGGGTAAAGAGGAATTTTATACTGTATTTAACCTAAAAATATCTAATTCCTGATATATATATATAAAATGTAATATATCTAATATATGTATGTAGATGTTATATAAGTAAATACATATATATGTATATACTTATATACCGTCTATATAAGTAAATACATATATGTATTTACTTATGTATTTACTTATATAACATTTATATTACTAATATATATGTATATATGTAATATATATGTAATATCTGTATATATATTATATATAATATATATAATATATATATAATATATATTATATAATAATATATATTATATATATCTATATATGTTTTATATATAGATAGATATATAGATATATATATCAAATGTAATATTAGTGCTTTTAAAATCCTGGGGTCCCGGCACCTGGGTGGCTCAGTTGGTTAGGCAACTGCCTTTGGCTCGGGTCATGATCCCGGAGGCCCGGGATTGAGTCCCACATCGGGCTCCTTGCTCGGTGGGGATTCTGCTTTTCCCTCTGACCTCTCCCCTCTCAAGCTCTCTCTCTCTCATTCTCCCTTTCTCAAATAGATAAATAAATAAAATATTTAAAAAGTAAAATAAAATAAAATCCTGGGGTCCTCTGTGATATTCTGTAGACAACTTTCCATGGGTGGGGGAGACTGGCATTCATCCAGTCTCAATACAGCTTGCTTCCAATATCTCTGACATCACCTCATTTTATTGTTCTAGGTACCTGGTTACCAATGAATGAATTAAAATCTGGTTTTGGGGTACCTGAGTGGCACAGTCAGTTGAGCCCGACTCTTGAGCTCAACTTAGGTCTTGATCTCAGAGCCGTGAGTTCAAGCCCCACACAGAGCTCCACTCTGTGGTGGGTGGAGCCTAGTTAAAAAAAAAAAAAGAATAAAAAAAATCTGATTTTAACCCACAGTAAAACAATTCTTAGTTGGCAGGACCCATGAGCGTTCACTACCTATACTGCCACTGCACCTGGCACTGCCCACAGTGATGACACAGGTACAAAATGCTGAGCGGACCTCTGGGGTCATCATTTATTCTTCCAGGTTGTCCTGCAAGTGTAAGGAGAGGCTCATGGCATCTAAGCACAAGACGAGCTCCCCACATGGCGGTGACTATGCCACACTCATTTAATCCATAAAGTGAAGAAAGAGGAGATAGATATGCTGCCCCCTGGACAAAATCCAGGTTCATTCCTTATCCCTAGCATGACTGAGTCCATTCAGCCTTTCTTGCTTTTTCTCAAGCAGGGTCATCCGAGGAAAAAACAGGGGATGTCCTGCCAGGTAAAACAGAACTACCACTTCTACTGCAGCAGAAAACTCAACTTGTTTAAAACTGATCCTCGTCTAAGCACTTGAGCTTGCAGAACTGTCTCCAGTTTTCGGCCTTTGGAACAAAGGTCATAGGATTGCAGAAGTCAAACTGAAAAAAAAACAAAAACAAACAAACAAACAAAAAAACCCAAACAGTCATACACTCTAGTTTAGCTCTGTATCCCGTAATGCATTCTTTCTGCTCCACTCTTCAGAATGGAATGGAAGACCTTCCCCCTGACTCTGCTTGGATGTGGGAGCCAAACAGGAATACCCACTCCCTAC
Source organism: Taxidea taxus jeffersonii (assembly GCA_003697995.1). NCBI lineage: Eukaryota > Metazoa > Chordata > Mammalia > Carnivora > Mustelidae > Taxidea > Taxidea taxus. The sequence continues at coordinate 21,326 of ML103464.1, forward strand.
AGGGCACGTCTGCCTCTTTGGTTCTCTGCCTGAAGCAACACAGAGAGGCATGCCGCCTCTGCAGCACATGCACACTTTGTGCCATCAGTTTGGAAGATGACGCAATGACAGAGATTCTTTACTTGCAAAATCAGAACTGAGCCCAAGCAGCAGCCAGAGACAACCTGAGACCAAGGCAAACAGTAGACCATGATGGAGAATGATGATGCCGCGAAAGTACTTCTCTTTACTTCATTCCTTTGGTTCCTCTACCCATGCACAAACTATACACGCGCAACACGCACACAGTACAACAAATACTGCTGACCATGGACCTGGGATCTGAGAAGAATGGGAAGTGGAAAGACAATGGAAGTACTTCAGGGTGGGTGGGGCTGGGAGACAAGGCAGGGAGAGTCAGAATGACCTGGAGGAACCGCACAGCTAGATGGGCAGGGGGTGTGGACATACTGTACGGTGACACCAGGCCAGCACAAAAAAAGTGTTTTGTCTGCCTGGTTTTTGGCTCTGGCAGGTTTTGTGAGGATTGCACAGGGTACCCCTCCTACTCTGAGTTCACTGTTCCCATCACAAAGCATTCTACAAGGAGCCGGTCCATTTCCTAATGAACACCAACAGAGCCTCCCACTTGCCAGGAAGATAAAGAGACAGATCTTGTATCTTATTTTTATTTATTGTTTCCAAAGATTTTATGTATTTATTTGAGAGAGGGAGAGCAAGAGAGAGAGAAGCAGATTTCCCACTGAGCAGGGAGCCCAATCCCAGGACCCTGTGATCATGACCTGAGCCGATGGCAGACTCCCAACCAAATGAGCCACCCAGGCACCCTGAGACAGGGCTTGCATTTTACCATCTAAGTCAGGCCTGACTCAAAAGTGAGGTTAGAGTGGTATGTGGGCTGCCTCGCTAAGGGGAGGAGAGGAATGCGGTGTACATATTTTGGGTCCAAAGCAACAATATTCTTTATCTGCGCAGGTTGTCCTTATGTTGAGGGTTCCAATGAATGGCTTGGCGGGACCTGCAAACCTTTCACATCTGAATCTGTCACATCTCTCCTGGCCAAAGAACCTGTTAATTATCCCCGACCAGGTATATAAAAGCTAGAAGGCCCACCAGACTGTAGCCTTTTGCAACTGTTCTGAGTAGCTGAGCTCCAGCTTCATTTTAAGTTACATTCATTTTGAGACATGAATACTCATCACGTCTGACCATAGCAAGACACATGGCAGGGGGGAAACCCCAACAGGCAGTAATTTCTAACATTCAGAGCTGATTTGAGAGGCCAAAGCTCAGGATGACGTATGAACAGCCATGACTGAGGGGCAGTGATCATGCAGTGGACTGCATGGGGAGGGCCCCAGGAACTCAGATGCTAGGCTGTAATTTATTAATTCATCTTGATGAAAAATCAGATAAATATGCACAGTAGACCAATTAAAGACCAAAGCTTTACTGGATGTGAACATCTGTTATTCTGAATACCTTAATAGAATCAGAACATTTGAATATTCCTTCAATGAAAAGGAAAGCTCCAGGGGAGGAAAGTGGGCATGACTGGGAGACAAATGGTCCAGCTCATGGAGTTCAGCTGACTACATGTATAAACCAGGTCGGCTTCAGTTTCCCTCGCTGTACAATGAACGGGCTACACCAAGGGAGAAAAAGAGTTATGCATTTATTTTTTTGTCTAAGATGTTTTAAAAATAGAGAAAATACAAAAAAATAATAATCTCCACCGCTTGGCATGAAGAACTGTATCATTTTGTCCTATCTGTTCCTAATCACACAGTAGAGACAGGGGGAAGTGTACCCTTGGACATGCAAACCAATCAACATTTCCCACTCCCCAACCAGAGAACTACTAAAAATTGTGTCTTATAACTTTCTCATCCTTTTTTGGAACTTGCACCACACACATGTGCATCTGATGAACACCTGTGTATGTGTTCACAGTTTCACTAGTTGTTTCCCATATCAGGAAGAAATGACAAAGATGGGGGGATTGCACAAAAGGGATGAATGGCTTGCCTTTCAATGGCTCATTAAGCTTTATACGTGGACCCCCTACCCTACCCAGGGACTACCTGATTCTCTAAGAATGGACAGCTTCTATGGTCTTTCTATTGACTAGACTATTTTAAAACTCTGTAGGGGGAGAAGTTAAATTGTAGAAAACTGGTAGTAAGGCAGGGATTCTCATTCAAAAAATACAAATGAGTTTTATTTGGTACAGACATAACTCATAATCTCCATAGAGAGATGATCCTGAACACTTAATAGCATTGTCCTACAAGATATTAACCAGTTCTACACCTACTGGCAAGTTCATGTCATCATTCCTATTATATCTGTGTGTGTGTGTGTGTGTGTGTGTGTGTGTTTCACAATCCTTTAATATTTTTTAATAGGTTACTGCTACCCTCATTAATTAATAACAAATAAAATCTTTAACATATGGTCATTTTATATTTCTAGAACAGTCATGTTTTTTGACTTTTGTATAAATTACACTTTAGCTCATACTATAAATTATAGGTATTCTGCAACTTACTTTTTTCACTCAACATGTATTTTTGAGAATTTAACCATGGCAACATAAATATATGGGACTGATGCATTCCTTTTTTAGATTATTCACTTGAAGCAAATTTTAGAATTCTTAAAACACATTGAAATTATATATATCATGGACATTTCTTTTTCCTTTTCTGCAACATGAAAAGATCACTTCTATGTGTTCGCAAAGTGGTCTGCTAAAGCCTTGGGAAGTATCTTTGAGGCTGTTTTTTGAAAGAAAAATTATATTAAGCACCATAAAGCAAATCTTCCTTAACATCTGTGGACACCTTCCCCCAAATCCTGCTTATTCCTTGAGAGGCTGCTCTGTCTCCATCTTCACTTCTGACTTCATACTATTGTCTTCTCCCAGAAGTAACTTTTTATCCTTCTGATGTAAATCAATTCTGCTAGGCTCTCAGTAATTCATTCAACAAATTATTTTTTGAGTCCCTAACATATGCTAGGTATACTCTAACTAGTAAAAATCCCTGCTACCCTCCAGGGGCTTCCTTTCTGGAGAAAGAAGCAGACCGTAAACACAGTAAATGAGTACAATTTATACTAGAGGACATTTATGGTGAGAGAGATGGCGAGGGAGGAAAAGAACGTAGGAAGTAGGACAGGGAGTGGGGAGTGCTGATGATGTGGGCCATCACAGTTGTACAGAGGTGGTCAGGAAAGGCCTCTTAGAGAGGTGAGGAGTGAATGAGACTGGAAGGAGAAGGCAACTGGCATTCACAAAGAGAAGCAAAGGCCCCGAGACAGGAACTGAGCGAGCCAGCGGCAAGCAGCCAAAGAGATAGTGGAGAGAGAGCAGGGACAGATCTGTAGCAGCTTGCGAGGCCAGAGTGTGGAGTCTCAGTTTCTAGTCCGGGTGAAAAGGAAGGTTCCGAACATAATGTGACTTTTGTCTAAAGAGGAAGGTTCGGGCTACTAGATTGAAGTAACCAAAGGAGGAAGTCAGGAGGCCAGTTAGGAAGTTAAGCTGATGTGTTCCTCAACTCCTGTGATTGTAGTTTACAATATTTTATTTAAGAAACTAACTTTTATGAAAAATGGCTCCTAAACTCAATGCAAGCATGATGCCAGTCCATGCCCTCTTGTACAGCACCAAACAACAGGAGAAAGAGCCATTGCCCGTCGTGCGGGGATGACCAAGCCTGAGTGCTACCAGCCCCGGCGTACTTGCACCAACGTCATGACCTAGTTCCCACAGTCATTCAGGGAATGTAATAATGACTACAACTGATGTTATCAGCTGGATACTCAAACTTAACTTTCCCATTAGTGGAAAAACTCCTTTTTCAAGGCATTAGTTATAATGGAAATGAATAGCTGCTCACCCTGTTTTCACCTATGAGCAAAAAATTGGGGCTGATTACGTATCTAGAAGAAGGCATAGGTCTCCCAAGCTTTAAAAATTCTCAGGAAGGGACGCCTGGGTGGCTCAGCTGGTTAAGCAGCTGCCTTCGGCTCAGGTCATGATCCCAGCGTCCTGGGATCGAGTCCCACGTCGGGCTCCTTGCTCGGCAGGGAGCCTGCTTCTCCCTCTGCCTCTGCCTGCCTCTCTGTCTGCCTGTGCTCGCTCCTGCTCTCTCTCTCTCTCTCTAACAAATAAATAAATAAAATCTTTAAAAAAAAATTCTCAGGAAAATCAACAGGAAAAAATATATATTACTGTATACAGTACTTCTTGAACATATATCTAATCCATTAAGATAACCCGTAATGAAGTCTGGCCCAATTTTTTGTCTTCATAGAGGAAGAGGATATTAGAAGACACTATTCGGTGTAACAGATAGCAATGGAATGTCCTTTCCCACAAACTACTATGAGAGATAAGAACATGAAGAAAACATTCTCCAAGTGTTTCAAGTATAAATGAGATAAGAATAATTCACAGATAACTGACTTCTAAGGGTAGAATCTGAAAGACAGGTACAAAACAAAATGTGCTGCTGTTTCAAGTGTGACACAGAATCCCAATCAGCTTTGAGACCTATTTTTCCATAAATAAGCACTAGAATTTGATAGTATATACCACGCATGGCAAATTGTCCTTCCATTTCACAGGTTTTCTCTAAATAATCCCTTCATCTCAGAGATCTGCCTGGCATAAAATATTTTTACATCCTCTTTCTTTTTCGTCTGTTTTGTGACTGTCTGAAAACAAGACATAGCAACACAGCTATTTCTACGTGGCTAACGTGAGCTCTAACGTTGTATGTGGGCCACTCAGCTGATGGGGGGCTGACATTCACCACACTGTTTCAGAGGGATCCTGGCAAGCAGAGTACCCAGCCTGGAGTCACTCATTTGTTCAGTAAACATAACTGGGGATTCTACATGGAGGTTATAATCTAGGAGGGAGGGGATGAGTTCCTTGACACCAAACACTGTATTTTATATACTAGCAATCTCTTTGGGTATCCAGAATGCAGAAAATAAAAATGATTTCAGTAAAGATTCAGTAAGTATTTTTGAATGATTAATCCTTAATTAACTTTAATCACTCAAAAATATTTACTGAATCTTTGCTGAAGATGTTTCCAGTTTTTAAGAAGTTTATAATTTAACTTGGAGGACATAGTGTTGCTTGTAAGATTCAACTGATCCAAGATGATATAATATAGTCTCATACTACCTCATTGATCAAAGCCATGTATAACTGAGAAAACACAAAAAACTAATGGGACTGTGGGGCTGAATGTATGGCATGACACATCTTACTGGAACAACCTACATAACACTTTGTTTTGAATAAAATTACAATGGGATAACCAGTGGAATTAAAAGCGGCTTAACATGATGCTCAAAGTCAAAGAGGAGCTGGTAGTGATGGGGTATTTATAGAAGCAGGGTATGCTGAACTGCTAAAAATGTTAGAAGTAAAAAGTAATTCAAGTGGAGGGGGAGACCCTGGAAAAAAATTTTTAGTGCAATTTATCTGCAACAAAATCTAGGAGGTACCTAGCCCATATGCCCCTCAGAAATCCTCAGACTTCCACCTGTCTGAATAAGGACAGCTGCGGGCTAGGAAAGTCAACAATGAGACACAGATGACTTGTAAACTTATGATTCCTCAGGGAGGACACAAAAGCTCAAACCTGATGTGGAAGACACAAGTAAAGACTGTTCCTACCTGGGATGAGGATGTGAAGAGAATGCTGGGAGGGCAAGGCAATTAATTTTGATCTAGGAGTTGAAAGACACGTGCTGTATCTTGGGAAACTGCTCCAAGGGCTGATCTGGCCAAAACACTGTATGGAGTCATTCAAATCTATGGTCTCATCTATCCTGCAAAGCTGAAGAGCTGCTATCACCTGGCTGGGCCCATAGGTGGGCCTATGGCTAGGCTATCAGAGTGGCAAAGAGAGACAGATGGCGGGGGAATGGCCCTGGTTCCATAACTGGGTGAAGGGCCAGGGTCAAATACTTTTGAGACTCACACACAAGCCTTTGGTTCCCAGGGCAGCTGAGACAGGGAACAAAAGTTAAGTCTACAGACCTACTGGGGAGTTAAGAAAGAATAAACAAGACACAAATACAAACCAATGTTTCCCTAAACTTCCTCTTCGTGTGTGTGTGTGTGTGTGTGTGTGTGTGTGTGTGTTGCAGCAGAAGGGGGTGGGCTAATTTGTGACTTAAACATATTTTTTTAAGTTCCCATGTTTCATACTCAGTATGGATGAAAGTTATGACTTGATACATTTTTTCCTAATGAGCAGAAAACCAAGTGCAAAGTCCAATTATAAAAGTTACTGTTAATCAATTTAATTTAATAACATTGAACTATTCTCAGTTGGCCAGTGATGAGGAAATAAATTTTTTAAAAGCCTTAGAAAGCGGCAGCAGTACCAAACCAGAGTAAACTCATCACATTAAATCCAATGTTCTGATCTGCCTTTCCTTTATTGTGGAAAGACCAAAATAAAGTTTTACTATGAACTTCTTTCTCCAGTAGCTACTGACTCTAACTTTTAACACTTTTAAGAAGTGCTCCACACCTTTAGAAAGCTCAATGGTAAGATTTTCTTACTTCCAAATTTTACTCGGGCATATACAGAACAGCTGAACTGTTGTATGTAATACTGTTTTACCCACTCCAGACTTCTCCATCCAGAAATGAAATCTAAGCTTCACATGCTACACCCAGACACTTTTAATTTGGTGGATATATTTTAGTCTGATAGGGTAATTTAGCTACAGAGCTAAACACTACCCATAAAAATCAAAGGCTCTGTTCCTTCTTCCTGGTTCAGAGGATCCTGGGGCCACTCAGTTCTGACCCACAAAAGGGAGGCGAGTTTGCTTCTATAAACACCCGATCTCCTTTCATGACACTCAGCAGAAATGTATGTCAGACACGGGATGAGCAGCAAAACTATTTAACACCACTCCAGGTCTAAAGCATTTTGCATTTACCACGAGGGAACCATCCCCGAGTCCACCTGCCTCCAGTCAGAACACAAATGCACACATGTAAGGCCAGCAGTAGAGCTCCACTTTGGTCTTTTCCGTGAGGAAAAGTCATGCTGCACAAAGCCATTATCTTTCTGTTCAGTATGTTTTGTTGCTAGCTGTGCCTAATTCCGTATCTTGCAAAATGACATTCTGTTAATGACAGGGATGTCAAAACTGTGGTAATGGGCAGGAGTAGAAGAAAACGTTTCCTAGATGGAGAAACAATCGGAAAACTGCCAAATGGATGTGAACATTAGTTGTGTGTTCATCCCATGCTTAAAGCACTCACACCCCACCCCTATTTGTTCCCCATAGGAGAAGGGGAACTTTCACACCCCACTTGGTGAAAAGTGGGGGGTGGGAGTCAAAGCATGTTTTCCTTTAATTAATGGACAAATGTCTTCCCCTCCCCTCCCCATTTGTATTCACTGATGTTTTCTTAGTGGGCCTCTCATTTTGCAAAGACGAAACTGGCCACAAGGCATAGATTCTCTTGGTAAAGACAGAAGGGCTGGAGAGATACCAGACGATGCTGACTGGTGAGTCTGTTGCCCAGTATTCAGTCTGGGTAGCAAATTCACCTTGATCTTGCCATTTGTGGGCTGAGCAATAGAAGAGTAGCTCTAGAATATGACGTGCTGTCTGCCAAGGCAGCGTGACCAAGTAGTGGTAAACAGGGCCGAGGACGGGAGGTCAGGTGGCTCTTACAAGCAGGGTACCGTCAAAGTCGGAACTCTGCATTTGACAGAGAAATACATTTAACTACTACTTACATGGGTGTATAAAAATTCTATCCCACAGAGAAAGAGAGCTAGATCTTTTTTAGATTTCATGGAATGCTATAAAATGTAAGGACTTGCTCTTGGTAGATCGGTTTTCCAATTCCAACCCTCTTAAGCCCCAATTCACCATCCTGTAGCATAGGGATAAGAATATGAACTACCGGAGCGCCTGGGTGGCTCAGTGGGTTGGAGCCTCTGCCTTCGGCTCAGGTCATGATCCTGGGGTCCTGGGATCAAGCCCCACATGGTGCTCTCTGCTTAGCAGGGAGCCAGCTTCCTCCTCTCTCTCTGCCTGCCTCTCTGCTTACTTGTGATCTCTGTCTGTCAAATAAAATCTTTAAAAAAAAAAAAAAAGAATATGAACTACCTCAGAGGGCTGGGTGGAGACTAAAGGAGATAATGCATGTAAAGAAACTGTCATCACAGCACACGGCACGCAGCAAGTGCTTCATAAACAGGAGTTGTCCAAATAAGACGTTTTGGTCTCTCTCTCTTGCATATGTTCTTTCACCCATTGATGTTTTAGTATCTACAGTGCAGCACTGAGGCTTTCCCTCAAGGATCTTAGAACAAGAAGCATTAAGATTACTCACAGAATTAACTTCTAAAGGCAGGACAACAAATTACGTAAAAGGTAAAGAGGCTAGATCTAAGGCAACAGGACTTGATGATAGCAAAAGAAAATACTAGCAGTTACAGAAAAAATGTAGCAACACAAAGGTTTATGGGTTGGCTTTTAGAAACACAGAGAAACAAAAGCTGCAGAATCACAAGTTCAAGTGTCAATCCAAGCACTAACCTAGGGCTTCAAACTGGCAATGCCAAGGTGGAGGGACGTATAAGGGATCCCACCCACTCACTCTTTCAGACCGACTGTCAAAACCACGTGCATCGGGTTCCCTGTGCCCAATGCCATCCATCATTTCAACCACATAGCGACCATCCTGCCCAAGCAACCTTCTGGCTAGCTTCATGGAGAGGTATGCCCAAACGTGAACAACAAAAACAGCAATAATAGTAATTGCTAACTTTGACAACTGTTGAATACGTGCCAAGGAACAGTTTAACTTTCATGACAATCCTGTGAGTGGGACTTCTTTTTATCCCTATCTAGCAGATGTGAAAACTGAAGAACTGAGAGGTCTAGAGGCTTCTCTGACAAGATCACATGAATAGTACAAGGCAGAACTGGAATCAAATCCAGTCAGTCTACCTTCAGAACCTGTGCTTGCAGTTACCTTGTGCAAGTGTCTATAAGACAGAGAAAAAGAACTCTGAGGGGTCTAAGCTCAATAATGACTGTATTTAGTTATTAATGTATTTATTTATTTTCAAGATTTTATTTTTTATCTGTTGGAGAGAGATAGCACACAGCAGGGAGAGCTGAACACAGAGGGGGAATTAGGCTCCCCACTGAGCAAGGAGCCAGATGTGGGACTTGACTCCAGGACCTTGGGATCATGACCTGAGCCGAAGGCAGACGCTTAAGCTACTGAGCCACCCAGGTGTCCCAGTCATGACTATGTTTATCCTTGTAAATTAGTATCTCAGCATTCTGGTCCTGTGCATCTAACGGTGAGCTTGGTAACTACAGATCCATGCCAAAGAGATGGAGGGGATCCTGGTGGTACCAGGTCTTTGTGCCTATAACCTAATGTTCAGAGATACAGAGGGGACATCAAGCCATTAAGCTTCACACCAGATCGTGAGAGTTTTCTGGAGGCAGCAAGCCTGACCTAGATGGACGGACAGCCTGATGTCCCCACACAGGGCATATTCTGGGATGTGCCTGTATGGAGTTTCAGGCTCACATAGACAGACAAGTCAGATGTCATCCTGTGGACATTTCCATCTCCACACGGTAGCATCGAGGATCCAAAGGCAAATGACCCAACTCACAGATAACCCAAGGCAAACAGGCACTCCTGCCTTGGCTCTCTCTGAACCAGCTGGGCTAGACAGACACAACTAGAGAAAAGAATTGTGCTTAAGCATGTATGAATCACATTTTTTTTGTTCCATTGTTTCTTAACAGATTTCAAAATTAAATCTAAACTTCTGGATCATGCTCCCTTTAATATGTTGTGGTTTTTTTTCTTTCCCTATTTCTAGCTGTCTGGCTCAGTATTAGAGAATACAGAAATCAGATTTCTGATGTGAAGCATGTTTGTAAGCGCGGGCTTTGGAGTAAGGATTGATGGCACGCACTATAATACACATCAGAAAGTGACTTTGGCCAGCAGAAGGTGCAAAGTGTTTCATAAGCTATACTGACTATGCTATTGAGACAAACTTTTTTATAACTTGAAATATTTACAAAATGAGACATCTCAAAATAAAACAAACTCATTATAAAATGTACATATATTTACAGCTTCTATAGACTTGCGATCCCAATTCTTAGATTTTTCGGTGGCATTTATTCTTTCAAGGTGTCATCCCTTTAGTCTGGCATCTTCCCCCATTCTTGCTCCCGAAAGACCTCTAAGACTTTCAGAATGTGTGAGAATGTGTCTGTGTGCAAAGAGCCTTGAGGGAACTGTGAGTTGTTACAACTATGGCAGGAGTTTGGACAGGTTGGAGCGCCCCAAAAGCACCAGTTACTAAGGAAAAGTTGAAGGCTGGTTTCTCTCACCTCAAGGTTGCTGGCATGTCTCTCACAGGCACGGCCACCTATTTCTCCTAGGGCCAGACTGTGCTCAAAGAGGTGACCTCATTCGTCCCCAGCCTGGGGTTTGGCCCTTATAAGTAAGTACCCTGAGCTCCAAGAGTAACACACCAACTCCACCTCTTCACCATATCCACCAGCCACCAACCCAAACTCATTCTGCATTCCCTGCAGTGACTCACACAGTTCCTGTTCATTGTGTTCCTGGATTCCTGTTTATTAAAGTTAGGGAATCTGACCTTCACATGACAACATTTCTAAGTAGAAATTCAATGCTATAGAGAGAAAGCACCCTACTGTGTAAAATGTCCATACTGAAAAGGATCCTTATGGACTTGCCCACATGACACTAAATTGCATATCAAGACAAGAATTATGATACTTGAACTTACTGAAAACAAATCAGTGACCCGATGAAAGAATGAATGTGAAATCTTTCACGGGCTACTTTTGCTTCTTATTTTCCTAAAGATCGTGTTGAAAGAACATAATACATATGAAAACAAAAACATAGCTAAACAATCTTCAAAATAAAAGCTGTCAAGAGCTACCATGTGGGTCATTCCTTTGGCTTTGTGGTCACATCATATTTTCATTCACAGTATAATCATAAAATTACAGGGCTCACTTATATAACACAGAGTTTTCTGCCTGGGTCTTCATATATTAGCTACACTGTAAACAGGATGCTCCGAAGTTTCTGAACTCATACTATTTATTATATAGGAAGGAGCAAAAACCCTTTGGACCATTAGCTAATCTGCCTCATGGATAGTACATTAAAAATGGGATGCTATGTTCTTCAAATGACAAAAAATCATTTCTCATTTTACTTAAAAGAATGACACAAACAACTTCATTATGCATTTTTTCATCTGAAAGTTTCGATATTTTAAAATAATGTAAAAGAAAGCAGATGAGTGGTTAACAACAGGTCATGTCACCTTTCTAAAAACGGAGACCTAGTGAGCACCTGGTGATAAATTCTCGTAAGATAGAGTTGTCTTCTAACCCCCTCCAAGGATAGAACTATGAACATCATTTTCTTGTTTTAACTCCTTTTTTCTCATGGGCAGCTCTATTGTTCCACCAAAAATCCCCCAGCATTTTGTAAAGAATGTCTCTGCTTTGGGCAAAGGGAGGACTGGTACCAGAACTCAAAAGCTGTGCCTATGAGTTTGCAATCAGGAAATCTGGGGAGGGAGACATTTCCCAGAGTTTTAAAATAGCGCCATTGTTTAGTTAAGCCACACTGTGTATCTGAGGACCAAAAGAAAAGAAAAGACTAAAAAAAAAAAAAAAAAATCCAAAATGAAATACAATGAAACAAATTAACATATAATCATCTAAATTAGAAATGCAACTGTTGAAGGTTTCAATATCCAGGTAGGCAAATTGTTTGAATCATAATCAGGTTAGGACATTTCTCGAGTACAAGAGAGAATAAAGATATCTAGGAAGGAAATAATTTGATAATTGATAAACATGAAGTAGGGAATGAGAAGGTAGCAGAGGTCCCAGGAAGACTATTTAATAGTACACTGTTAAACTAAAACATACAATTCCACTCATAAAATAATTTTAAAAATTATTCTATTTCAGCAAATGCCAGTGTGTTCTAGTTAAAAAACTAAAACAAACAAACAACAACAACAAAAACCAACAGCAAAAGAGTCAGCAACATGTCTGGCACCATAGTTAGGAAGAATTAATGGCACATTAATTATGAATGATAACTCCCTCAAATCCTCCTGGCCCTCACTGTCACAGCCTTGCTTCAGAGATGAGTCATTTTTCAACTGTGAAAACTTCCTTTTAGAGAAAGAACTTTGATTAGTTTTCTACCTCCTCTTGCAAGACACGATTTTACCTCAACAAGATTAATCTCTAACTCATCTATGAAAAAGTTAATCAATTTGTATAGAAATGAAGAAAGGTACTTCCCCATCTTTTTAAAATGTTTGTTAAAAATTGATAGGATAGGAATAGAAATAGAGTTGGCAACTTTTCTTAGGAAAGCTCCTTTTTTGGTCATTCTGTCCTCCAAATGCTTTTTATGTACTAAATGAAAAATCTATTTTTAAAAACCTTCCCCACAATAAAGACCTAGTTCTGTCTGACTCACGGCAGCCTGAAATGCAGTGATGAAAAAGTCCAGAACTGAGCGAAGTAAGGGTGGTCTGAGGTGGCTCCAGGACCAAGGCTGGCCCATGATGGTCTCTCCCCTGGGGACAGAGGAGCTGGAACTTTGCAAAAAGACCCATGTGCTCCTCTACTCACTGTTCTCCTTTTTTTTTTTTTTTTTTTTAAGGATTTTATTTATTTATTTGTCAGAGAATGAGCACAGGCAGACAGAGTGGCAGGCAGAGGCAGAGGGAGAAGCAGGCTCCCTGCTGAGCAAAGAGCCTGATGTGGGACTCGATCCCAGGATGCTGGGATCATGACCTGAGCTGAAGGCAGCCGCTTAACCAACTGAGCCACCCAGGCATCCCTCACTGCTCTCCTTTTAAGATCACTTGACAATCACCTCAAATTAACTGCCTCCTCTCTGGGGAAGATTTTCTGTTTCTAATCAAGCCATTTTTACCATTCACTGTCCCTCTCTATACACATCCGTTTTTGGCCCTTTTTCTGAGATGGCAGAGAACTAATGATGACGATCAGTCTCTTCTCCTAAAAAACCCTGAATGAAAACGTGCAGTAAGCGAAGCTATGATTATAAGATGGGATGTTATTCCAAAAGTGCTTGCAAAGACAAAGGTGTCCAAAACAAACAAAGGGTCCAAAACCTGACATCAAACATGTTTAAAATACATGAAAAGGCAAAGAAAATGGATGGGAAGGAATTGTCCATCAACAATAATGGTGATTACTCCTCAGCAGCAGGAATAAGGAAGTCTAAGTGTGTTTCCTTGTGTGTAGTTTTCACAACGCTGCAACCTCGATTCTGTAACCCCTTAATCTGGAAAAATATGCGTGTGATGTGAGAATTAAAGCAGATGCCTTTTTTAATACTGCTGGCCATAATTCTTGAGACGAACGGAGGGAGATAGAAAGGGACCATGTACATGTCCTATGACAGGATACCTTACTGAGATATTTATTTGTGGTATTCCTTCCCCTGGAGGAGGATGCAAAGTATAAAGAAGAAATCCTTGCAGCCAGAGTCGGGCTCCTGGGACTTAGAGGGCAGGGCCTATTGTGGGGAGTTTTGGTTTCAGGAGTAGGAGTGCAAGTCTGGAGGCAGCCATGGAGGTGAATCTCTACCCAGGTGGTTCCCTGAGGACCGAAGAGCCTGTAAGCCCTCTTGCTACAGGGAACGGAAGGGGTAGAACTGTCCAAGCCTAGAAGAGGACCTGGGTGTTCCTGAGACAGGGAGAAAGCAGAAGTGCCTGGCTGTGTGTCTGACTTGTGAGTGGCCGGGACCTGTGTCTCCTCCTTTCCAGTGCAGGGCTGCAGGAGGCACAAGATGGCAGGCCCTGGGGGATAAAAGGGGAGCAGGACAGAATTAAGAACAGGAGTCATGCTTGCTTGGCCAGTATCAGCTACAGATGTTTATGCCCACCACAGGCCTCCAGGAATACCACACCCCAACTTAGAACACGCCTCATCATCCCACGTACGGTTTGACTGTAAATAACTCT
>ML103464.1:35842-60102 GCA_003697995.1 Taxidea taxus jeffersonii
CACATGCAACCTGGAGTTGCAGAGATTTGAAAGCAAAAGCAGATAATCTCACCGGCTGTCTCTCAACTAGTAGTCCCTCAGGCCTTCAAGGGAACCTTCCTGTTCATCAGTTAACCCCCTCAGTTACACAAATATGCTCCATCAGTGAAGACTACCCTTTTAGAATATCCACGCAGAACACACTTTTGCAGAGTGGTAGACAGAATCAGCTATTCTACAACAATAAACAACCCTACATACCTCAACTTCTCCCAGCATTTCCTGTGAAATATTGTCACTCATTTTGGAGCTTTAATTACTAAATGCGTATTCAGGTAGTAATTACCATATTGCATTGGAATATCAAGTGTCTCACATTCAAGGTGCAGAACACTTACAAAGTCAAAGCTATAATGCAGAAGCTAAGGAGAATCACAGTGTCACACGTTAAGAAAGCTCCCAGTGTTGGGGTTAGTTATATGGAGGAGTCATCTGTTATCACATAGCCCCTGGTCCTCTCTACAGAATGTGTGGCTATAGAACAGATGGGGGGAAAAGCCTGAATTAGGAATCCGGTTGCACAGGGAGAACAGGGAGACGTTGTGGTTTTGGAATCACAGCTCCCTGCTGCCACTCTGCCCCATGCCCCACTCAAATGCCCACAAGTACCATTTGGCAGGGACCTCATCCATTCTCCTGGTTGCAGAAGTGCCAAGCTCGCATGGTGACAGCATTTCAATCATAGGAGGTCAGAGCTTAGAAAGGATCTACGGCTTCTCAATACTTGGCTTAAAGACAGCTTAGCAGAAAACATCTGAATAGGGTTTAAAGAACAATTCCAAATTCTCTAGGTGAGGCCTGTGATGACACCACAACAAAAGAAATAAGCCTTTTAGGCAGACAGTTTTAAACAAAGAGACCGTACCAAGCCAGGTAAGACATTTTATACTCAAGTCGCTGGCCAACTGTCTTACGCTCTAATCTCTTGTTTGAAATGTGGTCTGGTATGAAGAGTAAGCTGCCATGAAGGCCTCTTTCATTGAGAACCAAACAGATAAACAGGGTCACACCCATGATGAAATGTAATACAGTGTAGAAACCTGCTCATAGACGGCACTGTTTATACGGATCTCCAGATGGACGGTGTGTGGAGATGTAGGTTCACAATGCCACAGTATCGGACAAACTGACTCTTTCCGCTGAAACTTGAACTTCTTTTGCTCATCATAGACAACGGTTGCAAAAGCAAAGATAAAGGTGATGGCGGCAATGAGCAAATGAACACAAGCAGACTGTCTCCCACAGTGGAATCAAAGTTAATCGGTTATCACACTGCAAAAGCTAGATCATTCTAATGTGACAAAATCCATAGCGTACCACACACCATGGCTTCCACACTGTCATTCTGCGTAACTAGCTCTCAGTTACTTTAGAATTGGCTGTTCCACTTAGGACTTTGAGCAGAAGCTTCTGGTTTTTAGTCTAAAAGCACAGAACGTTTGTGGCAATATAAGCCACGCCTATGTTGTCATGAATCTCAACAAATGAGTTCAGTCAGATCCTAACTTTTTTTTCTCCATGGTCTCTTCCAAGTATCACAAGTTATCAGTAACAACCAGAAAAAAGCACAAAGAAATTAAAATTCATCAGTTAGCAGGGAATCAGATTCCGCTTGGTTATTTTCATGTAAATAGGTGCCACTTTCTAAAAAGTGCTATCAAGTCAGCAAGAGTTTTTTTGTTTTTGTTTTTTTAAGAGTGAATTGTTCACAGGAAGGAGTAATTAACAGACAAGAAAGAGATGGATTTCAAGCAGAATACTGTTCTATCATCAAATGCTGGCTTCCATTTATTTCCTCTATACATTAAGTATGATCATTCATGGCTAACCTGTGAGTAGTCTGTAAATAGAGTTAGACCAGGGCAAAAAGTTTTTTGTTTTTTTTTTAAATTATACTAAGATGAAATAGTCATCTTAAATAATGCTGAATTGAGGTTTACCTTGTTTAATGTGCAAATATGGCATATAATGTCTAATACTTTGAGGTACAATACTGGACATGAAAGAGCAATAAATCTGAGTTACCCTATGTTTATAGGTTTCTAATTGCCACAGATATGTATATTTCTTTGTACTTAATAAAATATATTAAATAAGACATCACTTTCCTTTTCTGGAGTTCAGAATTCTGTTATTCTCCATAAAGCCTCTCATATTTGCACAAAAGTCTATGGTACACCATTTCAGACCCCGACATATATGATGTGTTAAACAGGCGATCCTTCACTTCAAATGGAATTTAGAAGTGGCCTTACTCTAAAATGCCTCCTCGCAGCTCTCCTACGGGAGACTGTCAACTCCATGTGGGCAAGTACAGATCTTACTCTTCCTGTGCCCCTACTGATCTGGCACAAAGTCATCCTGGACTAAACTTCGCTGGATACATGAACCTAAGAATAAGCTAATAAAAATGAGAAAAGCAAAGTTCTACTGAAAATGGGATAGGGGAAAGTGTGCTTATAATAAACCGTGGCCTAATAAATCTTCCTTTTATAAAACGGTCAAAGTTACCATTTTAGTTTCTCCTCCAATCTTCATTAGAAAGCAGTGATTGGTTGCGGGGGGGGGGGGCGGTGGGCAGGATCTGCTGAGAACCACACAAGGTCAGACCATACCTGGTCTCCAAGGGTCGATCTAAAAGGGATTACATGTACCAGAGAAGAACAGATGGGACAGATTCAGGTAACCACGAAAATTCTAAAAGAACCTTACGCTAAGGGGTTAAAGGAGCAACTGAGCAAGAGTTTCTGGAAGGGGGGCAGATGGCTTTTGACAAATAAGCACACCTTCAACGCAAGTGACAGAAGTAGGTCATGATGAGTAAGTGAATTTTCCACTGACTCATTTCCACACGTATCATGGGCAGCAAAGGATACCAGTGATCTAATGCTCCGCCAGGAAGAGCTATACAAATTCGTTCTCAAATGAAAGAAGCTACAATTAAAGTTGACGTGGCATGAGAACCACCATCCTAACCCATAAACAGTCCCACGGGCAGTAGGGTCAAGAGACCTGACAACAGATACACACTTAACAAAAATCTTTGTGTATTCAGAAAATCTGGTAAGAGTTTAGGGGCACGAGAATAAGGTCATTCCTCCTCTTTCTCCAGCTAACAGATCAATGCAATCTGGTTTAATGGGACTACACTAATTAACATATATTCGACAAATTTCACTAAGTCTGCACGCAGCTTTTCAGTTTTCAGCTTTGAATGCCAACAACCTCTATTTTAGGTCTGGCAGGGAAAAAAAACCCGGGTAAATTATTTTTTAAATACAAATTCATTTATTTTAGTGCAAATGGAGCATACCACTGTAAATGTCAAATAGTCACCATCCATTATGGTAATAGGGTCTAGCCAATCTTACCAACTTATTCAAAGTTCACTGCATGAATGATCAGAGCTCTCAGTCCCTAGACAGAACCTAAGATATATCCTTATTAAAAAATTCTAAGGCAATAAATCAGGTTAAAAAGGTGGCAAGAGATGACCCCCCTCTGCCATCTACTCCGGGAAATGCCCAGTGCTTTCTGCTGTGGCAGACGGGCTGAGCTGATTATTCCTGTCTGGGGAGAGCAAACCAGGATGGGGTTGTACTATGAAGACCAATGGCCTCCATTCTCCTGGAACTTATATTCAAATCAGTCTGTTGAAATGCATGTGTTTTACTCTAGTGGGTGATTATCCACAGATAAAAGTAAATGCTTTCCCTCACACAGGAAAAACTACCATCCCCAATGGGAAAGATTCCACCCAACAGACATCGGTTTTATTTTTTCCAGGAGAGTAAATGAGTATGGTGTTCTCATCCATATTTGAACAAAAGTAGCCCAATATTTTCAGCCAGTTCTGAAGCAACAGTTGCAACTTCAGGAAAAATAATTTTCATTTTAAATGTTGACTGGCAAGGGACCAACATTCCTAACCTTGGCCTCTTTAGCACAAAGCTCTACTGAACCAAGATACCAAATAAAAATAGAGCAACTGAGACACCCAAGGCTCTATAAAGTGAAATACTGTAAGGAAGTGATAGGAGCACTAAAGACAGGAAAGTGCTGAGGCAAAGAAAATTTACAAAACATTAGGTGCCCCAAATATATAAAGCTCACATGGTTTTAATGTTTCAAACTAAAGCCACTTGAAACTCCATTAGAATGGAGGGGTTTAAAACCACAGTCTCTTTACTGTATACGAAATAGGTCTTCTTCCAAATATCACCTCTAGGATTTTAATGATTTGCCTCAGAAGTGCTGTGGAATGATGGTTGACAGAAATGAAGAGCTATTTTTTTCCCCCTGATTTAAGATATCACTCAGACGATCTATTTCTGCCACTGGGGTTATGGGGACCTCTCCAAGAACCATACTGATGAATATGTCATTTTACAACAGCTATCCAATAACCACCTGATGGTCAACTCTGAGCTTTCACTCAGTACTAACCTGGTTCAGGCCAAAGTTTACAAGGACAACAACCTTCAACCATCAAATAATGCCTAAGACCATAAAAGAAATGAGATAGGGAATAGAGGTATCATATCATGGAATTACTAAATTAATTATGGAGATTTTATAACATATTGCCCTGAAAAATTATGTTTAATTAAGACCTATAAAAATATGAAAGAATGGGCTCCAGGATGGCTCAGTAGGTAAGCGTCTGCCTTCAGCTCAGTCATGATTGTGGAGCTCCAGGATCAGGATAGAGCCCTCACTGGGCTCCCTGCTCAGTGGGGAGTCTGCTTCTCCCTCTGCCCCTCACCCCACTTTCCTGCTTACTCTCTCTCTCAAATAAATAAAAACAATCTTTAAAAAAAAATGCAGGAGAGTGATATTTATCCACAGATATATGAAACATTTAGGTAATAAAAAATACGTACTTAATTGGGAATCTGGATTTACAATTCTCTACACGTTCTTAAATCTATGTACCATTTCACATTTAATTGTGAAATCATAGTGAATTTCAACTTGTAACAACAGGTCTATATTTTTAAATTTAAACAAATTTCATTACATGAAATTTTTCAGTATGTAAATGACTAAAAGTTTGAAATGTATAAAAATGTCTAAGCCAGGGCGCCTGGGTGGCTCAGTCGTTGGGCGTCTGCCTTTGGCTCGGGTCACGATCCCAGATACTGGGATCGCCTGGGATCGAGCCCTGTATCGGGCTCCTTCCTCAGCCGGAAGCCTGCTTCTCCCTCTCCCACTTCCCCTGCTTTTGTTCCTGCCCTCCCTGTCTTTCTCTCTGTCAAATAAACAAATAAAATCTTAAAAAAAAAATTAGGGGGCACTTGGGTGGCTCAGTGGGTTAAAGCCTTTGCTTTCAGCTCAGGTCATGATCTCAGGGTCCTGGGATGAAGCCTCGCATCGGGCTCTCTGCTTGGTTGGGAGCCTGCTTCCCCCCTTCTCTCTCTCTGCCTGCCTCTCTGCCTACTTGTGATCTCTGTCAAATAAATAAATAAATAAATCTTTAAAAGAAATGTTGAAAAGGAAAAAAAATTTTTAAAAAAGTCTAAGTCTCCAATTCAGATTAACATTGTATAGACCCGTACCTAGCACAAACAACCATTTCAATAACGTGATTAACATCAGATTATAAATTCAGCAAGAATGAACTTCTGTTTCGCTTTTTCCTACCCTTTTCCCATATAAGCAAACATGCTTTCCTTCTAAAACCACCATTCTGCCCACCATATTTTTCCTCTTTGTGGAACCAGAAATCATGCTGCCAAGAGAGGACTTCTAAATAGAAAATGCTTTCTGTTCAAGAGAAAGAACAGCTTTTTTGTAAAAAAGCAAAACAAACAAAACCCAAGAGTCAAAAACCACTATGACTATGCTATAGAACTCTGCAAGTCCAGTTTCTTACTCACGTCCTATCATCTCTTTCTGTCCTGATTTCTTTTTCCTTAGAGACAGAACATACATAGATGGTAAGGTTCCTCACTATATTTTTAACTACAAGGAAAACAACGTAGTACCACAAAAGTTTAGCAGCTGCAGGGTTCTATGCCCAATGATGGTTAAATCCTCATTACCCCCAAGTAAAAGAAAGTACCCAAATTTATCCAAGTAAAAGAAAACACACATACCTATGGAAAAGGTTAGGTGGTTCACTACTTAAATCGTGTGCAAATCCTCTCCCCCCTCACCTCCATTTCACTTGGGAACACAGAGGGCACGAAAGACCAGATTCTGTCCCCGGGTCTAGGCAGCCCTAAACACTAAAGACTCCTGGAACAGTAATATTTGACAGTCATCAACTTTGATGCTCTTCATTCATCTTTATGTGGATAACTCTCTATCCTCAGCCTGGAACTCTTTCCTATGTTCCAGACCCTTGCATCCAAGAGTTAGCTGTACACCTCTACTTGAGGATGTAAAGGAGGTCACCAAAATTATCACCTCGGCTCAACCTGTCCTGCTTCCTTTGCTCCAGTCTCATCCTTCCTCACTTGAATCATCCAACTGGTCTACAAGTCCTGTGGATTCCATCTCCTTTCCTGCTTACGGCCACTAAATCCGTGACCGTCTTATCACCAGCATCTCTGACTTCTAAGCCTGGCCTCCTCCTTGCCCTATTCCAATTCCTCCTCCACTGTCAGGAATCTTTCCACTGGGCAAATGGGATCTTATCACTTACTGCCTTAGGTAAAACCCTTCATCGACCTCTCCTGCCAACAGAGTTAATTCCAGGCCTCTAGCACTCTAACACAACCTCTGTGAGTCTCACTCCAAGGGCTCCGTGCCTGGAATATTCTCCTCCACCATATACTGGCACCTCTCTCAGTCACCAACCTGGTTTATCTCCCTGAAAACCCACTGCTATGTGGCCCTGGGATGCTCTCAAAACCATTTCTATTCCCTCGTGACCCTCCACACCATGGCTAAGAGAGGCAACCACAGATACAGGACGGCACACAACACTGCAAATTCCTGAGAATCTTTGCGTCTATCCTCGCTCCCCCGCCATACCCCCGGAACCACCCCTACCGCAATTCTCACAAAACTGCAAGCTTTCAAAAGGGCAGGAACCATCTGTCTCCTTTACCTCTCCCTCCCCAGCACAATGCCTGACATAAGGAAGGTGTTCAGCTAATATTTATTGAATTCACAAATAAACAGGTGCACAGGTTGGAGGGCAGACGGCACACAACTGCAATCCCAAGCCACATCCCCCAAATGACATCGCCCGCGCTTTAGGCAGCTCTTCTTAAACTCAGAGGCAGCTATAACAACAGGTCCTCCACTAAGAGCTGGCTTCCAGGAAGTAAGGATGTTGTTTCTCCGAAGTGCTTAAAACAGACAAGCCTAACACACTGACGTGCACTGGGGGATGCGTACAGGGATACGGGATATGGCTAGAGTCGACTTTGCTTCCACAGCACAGTTAGGACTTGGAAGAGAATAAAACACTTATTCATGAGCTACTGGTCAAGACAGAGAGATTTTACTTTGTGTTTGTAATAACTATATATTCTGATGAGTTCTGTGCTACAAATAAATATGAACAGTGGTCAAGCCATCTATCTTAGTACAACATTAAAGTAAAAAATTGCTGTCTTCTACGCTAATTATCTGAATTGTATCATTAAATATGCAGATAATAAATATCCTTATACATCTTCAAGTAATAACTCTGATAATTTACAATAATTACATAAACATTCCTTCCTGATGAAGATAACTTTTAATAGTTGTATGTAAAAACAATAAAATAGAACATATTATAGTTATTCTACCTTCCATATTTAACATGATATATCTGGACTTTCAAAAATAAAGGTAACTGGTGAATTTAAACCTGATTTTTTTTTTTAACCACAATGAGCTTCACTTTCGTTTGCCTTCTGCATTAAAATATAAGGGAAAGCCCAAAGGTAAGGAGGGAGGGAGTCTTTGCCATCCACATCTAGGTCAGTTCCATGTGTCACTAAAAAATGATGGATTGTTTTTTTCATCTTTTCAGAAGAGAATTCTGTGGTCTCGAGTATTATAGGAGGGAAAAATGTGCCTAAGGGGCTATGATTTACAATGATTCTGTTTCATGCTGATTAGCATAAACGACCGTGATAGAAAATTGCATGCAAACCCTAGAAGAGTCAATAAAAGATATTGATCCGTACAGCAACTAAGGGAGGAGAAACTGCTTATAGCCTAGGTTTCAAGCTTCCTATCTAATTTGGTAGAGATCTTTTAACCTGAGAATGATTCTGTTTACAAAGCATTCTTATGGATGCATGATTTACCTTTCACAAGCAGATGGACAGATCAAATCTCAACACTTTGCTTTACTCATAGGTCTTTTAGGCTAAAAGTTTGTATCCAGATTAACATGGATACATTTATAAGGCAAGTGCAAAGCCAAAAAGAATCCCATTAGAGGCTAATATCATGAGACGATGTTTTAACAGTCAAATGGCGTGACATTTAAGAGCATTCGTAGTTCTCTTTCTCACCGACTCCAAATTTCCCTCCCGCAAATGCCCAGGTGAAGTAGGTAGGCAGGCAATGAGAAGCAATGGCTTCCATTCTCTGAAAGGATTAGGATAAATTCTGCTTGCCACTCCTCTTACTTAGAACATATTCAGACCTTTCATTAAAACACAAACTCTAGGGAAAAAAGATGCCTTTAAGATTAGCAAATGAGAAGGGCTTTATCAGTTTTATTCTTTAACTTCTTTTTATTTCAACAACCTTATTTTCCAGCTGGGCAATGTAATTCAAGCCTGGAAAGCAGGCAGGTGCAGCAGGTGATTTCTGCACATTCATGGCCGTAGTTAATTAGGAGAGTGCATGTGGTTATGACAAAGAGGTGATGATGCTCTGACGGCAAGACACTGAGGGACACATGCTCCTCCACGGTAAGGACACAGCTTACTATACAAGAAGAAGGGGACACAGCCACATTCTCACAAGGCCTGGCCTTTGGGTCCTTCCAAAGGCAATGGTCAGGGTGACAAGTGCCTCAACCACTGTCATGTTCCTATTGTTTGTTTTAATATACTCCTGGGCTTTACTAGCAATAGGCACAGTAAAATAAGTAATAAAAATCCAGCACATTTTTCACTTCTTACTTCTCAGCCAGGTGAATAATATATATATGTATATGTGTATATACATATATATATGTACATATACATATATATATGTATATATATCTGTGTGTGTCTAATGGAATATACAATACAGAACATGCATAAATTCCCTTTAGGACATCTGCTGAACCATCCAGCTCACTAAAATCCTCAATTTCAACACAGGGAATTTGTTTTAAAGATTTTATTTATTTACTTGACAGAGAGAGAGAGAGATCACAAGTAGGCAGACAGGCAGGCAGAGAGAGAGGGGGAAGCAGGCTCCCCGCTGTGCAGGGAGCCGATGTGGGGCTTGATCCCAGGACCCTGAGACCATGACCCGATCTGAAGGCAGAGGCTTAATCCACTGAGCCACTCAGGTGTCCCACACACATGGAATTTTTAATTGAACACTAGCTTTGCTCTATTCAGCTTAGCCCCCACAAACTTCTTAATACCATCTACAAGGTGGCTTTTAGGTGATTCTATGTGTTCATTAATATCATACTTGTACCAAAAGGCAGATACTGCTATTTATCGCTAGTAATTTATGAGGCAGTCAAACATTAGATGAGGGAGAGCAAAAAAATCAAACTCAAAAAAAGCTGTGGGTACCCAATGTCACAGCACAGAGACTCAATCTTATTTCACACAGAAATCAGATGAAATGAAGATGGAAATGTCTAATATATTAGACATAAAGTTTCAAACCTTGATAAAAGCACGCCTTGGAATGTGCTTTAACAGCAATTTGCATTTAGTAATGTTTCATATTTGAACATTAAATGTGCTGATGGAAAAAAAGTAAATAAAAAATATCCAAATGCTTTCTTAAAATAATGATAACAATATAGAACAAGTTCAAAGAAATTAAAAAACAAAACAGGAGTGCTTTGTCCCTATAATGTAACTTTTATCCTACACCTTGCCCCTGCTGCCCACCTCCCTCCATTTTCCAAGTCCCACAGCAGGAATGTTTATTCTTTTAGAAGCTTTTCATCCTTAAGCATATGCAATGTTCATCCCAGACTTAAATGTGGTGATGTTGTACTCTCCCTTCCATTTCCTTTGCTAGGGAAAGTGTGGAACGCCAAGACTGCCAATCTAGCAATAACACACCATGCAACAGGAGAGTCACAAACTTGGAAGGAATCACAAGTAGACATAAAAGCTACTTGGCATTATATATCAAGATTCATAAACATATGCACATCACTTGGGCCTAGAAATCTCTATTCTGGGAATTTATCCTAAGGAAATAGTTCCAAAAGACAGAAAAGGCTATATGCATGAATGTGCTCACTGTGGAGTGCTTTCATTCAATAAACCTTGATCAACAGTCTATTACGTGCCAGGTACCATGCTGGCATAAAGTCTCTGCCTTAAGACATTCAACATCAGCTGAGAATTCAGATAAGTATACAGAGAATTATAACACGTTGAGATAAATGCTAACAGGCCTGTATAGAAGCACTAGAAACACTGAAATGCATTGGAAAGAAGAGCAAAGAGAGTCTTATAAAGAAGGACTTTATAAAATTTGGGGTAAAGCTGTTACCATCTCTTCACAGTATTTTCTTTCTTCCTTCTTTTTTTTTTAGAGACACAGATCATGTTAAAATACTGAAAAAAAATTTTATTATTCTGAAAAAACATTCCTCAGTACTTTTAAAATAAAAAAACAACAAGCACCCATCATTGCCCTTAACAGCTTTCTGAAAGCCCCGCCATCTTTCTCTCCACCATGTGTGGGAGTTGGCGTGCACCCATCCATCACCAAGTCCTCACTGAGTACATTCGATCAGTCTGTTCCCCATCTTAGTCTTCTACTAGACACCAAGGCGCCCCTAATCAAAACTGCCGAGAACTCCCAGTTCATTTTGCTTAAAATATGAAACAAAATAAACAACAACAACAACAAAAAATCTAATCGCTCCTTTGAGAACTTCCTCTTTGAAACGGCCCAATCATTTAAGTCACAAAACTCCTGCTTTGCTAAGGAGGTCCTTTGCTAAACATGGCATATGTGATTTGTAGCGATTTGTTAACATCTTCAGGAATGAAAAGAATTCCAGTTTAGGGGAAGGTTTTGAAGAAGTATAGATGGGACACACCTAGTGAGAGAGTGAGAAATCACCTAAGCCGAACGGACACGTTGCCATCTACTTAGAACGACGGCATTTATGCTTGGATTAGAGCAAATTCTGTTCCGGCGACCTGCACACCGCCCAGCTCAAGTCCAGACACGCTCTGTGTCGGGGTGTGGGAGTTGTGGAGAGGCCTCCCTCGACGTGTTCTGTCCCGTGTCATGGCTCAAGGCTTTGGCCATATTCCAGAGGTAGGATAGGGGCTTTAGAAGGAACGTTAGAGAAGGCCACACCAGAACTCTCTTTCAAGAGGGCCTCAAGAGAAAGCCTGAACTTGAAATAATCAATGGGAAGACGAAAGGCAAGGCAAGACTACCGTTTTCTAAGAGCCTGCACTTGCTAGGCACTGCTGTAGGCTCAGGGCTGGGGAAATCCCCCTGTAAAGGACCAGACGGCATACATTTTTGGCTTTGCAGGCCAGAGTCTCGTGTTACAACTACTGGGTTCTCCTCCTGCGGCACAAGTAGCCACAGTTGATCCCTAAATGAATTGATATGGCTGAGTTCTAACAGCTGCATATACAAAGACAGGCCAGACTGCACCCAGAGGCTGCAGTCTGATACCCTACGTGTCTGACCTACGTGCTTATACCTCGTATAAGGCACAAAAGGTGTGCTGGTTATTTTCCTAGTTAAGGATGAGAAAACCAAGTATCAAAAGTAAGGTGACCTTCCAGGCCACATGTCTATTTTGTTAAGGAGTCTGGATTCCAACCAAGGTACATCTAAAGCCTAAGTCTGAACTCTGTATTTGAAAAGGTTCTCTTAAGTTGAAAAGAGATAAAGAAGTTCATGTTGAATGAAAGAAAAAAAAATGACAAGTCAAAATCCTTCTTCTTGCTTAACATTAACCAATCTATGCTCACCTATGACAAAATATGGAGGACAGCAAAAATGCTGGTAAATAGGGATATAATTGAAATACTCCTCCCAAAAGAAGCTTCTGGAATACTCAGTACTGAAATCCTTCATACCAGAAGGAAAAAGGAACCAAATTCTGTATTATAATGCATCAGATTATTGTAAAGCTACAATGAAGCCACTCTCCTAGAACTGCAACACTTCCAGAGCTGACTCTGGAAAAACAATCCCACTGCTCTTCATATATTCCCTAATTCATCCATTTCAGGTCCAGGCAGCACACAACAAAAGTGCTTAAAAAATGGATGTGGTGTTTGTCCTTTAGGAATTTCTACAGAGTTGGAGACAACACAGAGACACTAAACAGTTAATCATCACCTGCTGATCTGAAAAGCCACTTGAGTATGTAAAGAAACTACATAAGGGTGATGGGTCCAGCTCAGTGCCCGGAACTCGAGGAAGAAGAGGCAATGCAAATGAGGGTGTGGTTGCTTCTATGTGAACCTTATTCAAGGTTCTTACTCTTTTTATTCCTCCTGAGAAATACAAGATTCTAGTTTCACCACGGTTGTCTTCATTTGCAACCTGAAGACCAGGATTCAAGACCATTCAGGATTCAAGACCAGCTTGGAAGTCTGATGCCTAAATATTAGTCTCCTCACCTTACAGTAAAAGGGTTTGACTATGTGCTTCTGAAAATCTCTCCTGAGTTAAGCCTTCGTTGAATGGATTTTTCAAACACAATTCTGTATGTCAACAATCAAAAAGGAAATAATAACCTGGACCCAATTTAGATGCCCACATATTTTAATCCATGACATAAGGTTCTTTAAATCCTCATAGTAAGAAAAAGTTTCAATTATTAAAACTATCTCTGTTAAAAAGCAGAAAGTATCACTTAGAGAGCTGCACAATTATTTCTGAAAATTAAATGATGATTTTCCCCAAAGGACAGAGGGGAAAGGAAGATGTGGAGCAGATGGATTCTTTGTTCCCCTATGGAGAAAAAACATTTCTACACCTTGCAAAAATATATTAATTGGCCTGCCATCTGGCAAGCCTGCTCACATACATAAGGGATAAAGTTTAGAACTTGAGGTTTAACATTTAAGCCTGTGGGGAGATGGTAATTGGAATCTTCCTGAGTTAGCATCAGTGTTTTTAAAGGGAACACTTCAAGAGAGATCTGAATATGAGGAGAGAAAAACAAGACCTAAAAAGTGAGAGCATCCAAGGTGACATCACTGGTGTCAGGGACTGGGTCCTCACACTACACACCAGGGAGCCAGCCACGGCCATGGCCATGGCCATGTAAGGTAAGGCTGGGTATTAGCTCAGTGACTTTCAGAACGGGGTTTTCAACACTTCCACACAACTTCATAGATAATGCCCACACACCTTCTTGTAGGTTAGAGGTATTTTTCAAATTTTCTGGGAATTATACCATTGTAAACCTGGGTATTTAAAACAATCTCTCTCTTTCTCTCTCTCTCTCTTTTTAAATTTATTTGTCAGAGAGAGAAAGAGTGCACAAGCAGGAGGAGTGGCAGGCAGAAGGAGAAGCAGGTTGCCCAGTGAGCAGGGAGCCCAATGTGGGACTCAATCCCAGGACCCCGGGACGATGACCTGGGCCAAAGGTGGACACTTGACTGACTGAGCCACCCAGGTGTCCCTAAAACATTTCTTTAAGGGAAAAAATCAGCTTATAAGACAGGAGATACAAAATATGAGTTTTGTGGTATGTATATACACATATGCACATATATGCACTCAGAAAAAGAACTCAGAAGGATAACCTCACATTTTTAATAGTGCTTACGTGTGAGTAATAGAATTTGGGGAGACTTTTTTACTTTACAGTTGTTTGTATTTTCTCCAATCTGTCTTCAGCATCCATTGTGTTTAAAATTTTTCTTTAAAAGCTACATACATTCCACTGAAATTAAAATGTACTAAAAATACCGGTAAGATATGGTAAATTACTTTGTAAAGCGATTCAAGGATCCTGCATTTATCTTTTATAAAATGTATGTTTTGCACTGTCTTCATTCACATTGGAAAACTTCAGGATTCCTTCTGGATCTTTGTGTTTATTTTCCCACAACCATTATCTGTCGTAAGCTACATACCTTCCAAATCTTCCACCTCATGGCCCTCACTAAACAATGCCAGATTACTTTAAACAAGTCCGACTAGCAGGAAATAGTTAATCTGGTTTCTTGGAACTTCCTCACCTATGCTGGCCCAAAGGAGCTATTACATATTAATAATATGCCACATGAATGAGGTAGTTTATGCTTTTAAGCATCTCATGATGCGTTTTCCAGGTACCTCCTGGATACTACCAACCAAGTAATCAAACTATGTGTTAACCATCTTCTTCATGCAAATGATTTCTAAAAAGGATTACACAATGTAACATGGTATCCTGGATGGCATCCTGGCACAGAAGAAGGATATTAGGGAAAAAAAACAAGTGCAATAGGGGAGGACGGGGACAGGAAAACAAAACATCTTACTCTAATCCTATATTAGCATTGTCAAACAGTTAAAAAACACTGAGAACTTTTTGAGGGGTTGGAAATCATGGTGGCAGTTACATGACTGTATTTGTCAAAATTTGTGGAGCTGCAAACCTAAAAGGAATGATTTTACTATCTGTAAATTCTATCTCAATAAACCCTTTTAAAACAAAACAAAACACTCCTATCTCCCTGGAGTTGATTTTACTAGAGCAAGTAAATACAACTGGTAAACCTTATATCAATAGGAATCTGAAGAAGGCTTGGGCCTGGGTTAGTCGCCATGAAGAAGAGCATCTGGAGCATCTGAAAAAGCACCTGAAGGGACTAATTCTTCCATCCTGTCCTCAGGCAAGGGCAGCCATTCCTCAAAAACAGCTCACATCCTGTACTACTGAGAGCCACAAGATGGCCAGTGAAGGATTCTGTGGTTTAGAGAATTCTGGATACAGTATTTGCGCCTTCCGCATGTTACAGATTACTTAACTTTATTCTTTTACAATTGTGGTATGGATAACAGAGCAGTCACTTCTTAGTTCTTTAAATACAGTGGCTTTCCCAAGGGAAAGATGTATTTAAGTGAATGTCACCAACTCATCTCCTTTTCTTAAAAAAAGGTAGTTAGGGGGGCACCTGGGTGGCTCAGTGGGTTAAAAGCCTCTGCCTTCAGCCCAGGTCATGATCCCAGGGTCCTGGGATCGAGCCCCGCATCATCAGGCTCCCCCCTCCCCGGCCCCGCCTGCCTCTCTGCCTACTCATGATCTCTGTCTGTCAAATAAATAATAAATAAAATCTTTTTTAAAAAGGGGAAAAAAAAGGTAGTTAGGGGCGCCTGGGTGGCTCAGTCACTAAGCCTCTGCCTTCGGCTCAGTTCATGATCCCAGGGTCCTGGGATCCAGCCCCGAGAGCCCCATGAGCCCAGCATTGGGCTCCCTCGTCAGTGGGGAGTCTGCTTCTCCCACTGTCCCGGCCCTGCTTCTGCTCACTTTCTTTCTCTCTCTCTCTCTCTGATAAAAATAAACAAAATCTTTAAAATAAAAATAAAAAATAAAAAAGACAGTTAGCATTAGCATAGTTAAAAGGAATTATTGTATTTTTTTAAATTAAGAAGCCTATAGGCAATTTATCCCTAAAACCTCAACAGATTTTTTTTCTTTTTTTAAAGATTTTATTTATTTGTTAGAGAGAGAGCAAGTGAGCACAGGCAGACAGAGGGGCAGGCAGAGGCAGAAGCAGGCTCCCTGCCAAGCAAGGAGCCCGATGTGGGACTCGATCCCAGGACGCTGGGATCATGACCTGAGCCGAAGGCAGCTGCTTAACCAACTGAGCCACCCAGGCGTCCCCAGATTTTTTTTTTTCTTGGCATTCATATGGTACTCTCATTTAGGACGTAAGACATTTTGTCCTTCTATGAAATTACTTATATGCATTATTACAAGATCAGTGATTCTGAGATATGTCCCCATAATACATCCATTCATGTGAATGGAAAGGATTTTATAATATGTAGAGTGAAATCTCAGAAAAGTAGGCATGGGTGCAGAGAAGTGTCATTCATTCAAAAGGCCTGTTCAGAGCTATACTATAAGTAAAACCTCAATTTTAAAAGCATACGCCCACTCAAATACCATTATAAACCCTGATACTTTAAGATGAGGAAATTACAGAATACATATACAATTTCCATTACTGGGAGAGAGAATCAGCAGGTGGCATTTTAAAACAAAGTAAAACCTAATTCTATTTTTCACTCTCTTTGCTCAGACAGCAGGTGGCATTTCTATAGCAAAGATCAAAATTATCAGGGCTCTGTATTCCACACATAGCCTTAAATTGCCAGGCAGCTTCTGTACTATAAAACCTAAAATCTTATTTGTAATAATAAGAATATAATTAGAATATTTTGAGAGCTCTATGTCTATTGGAGACAGGATAGTACTGTTAAGTTTCTATCTAGATTTCCCTCTTAGTACTGTTGAGATTTGGGTACAGTTAATTAATCACTTTAAGCCTCAACTGTTTCATCTGTATAATAGATATTATAGATCAGATTAAGTGAGACAACATATATCCAACTGCCTCAACATATATTCTGCCTCTCCCTCTTCTTTTGCTGATGTTGGTCTATCTCCTACCGGTCATTACACGTTACTGTAATTAACCTGGCTATATGGCTTTCTAACCCCACTAGAAGAAAAGGATCATGCCATATACATCTTTGTTTCCCAGGTGATAACCACGGCCCTGATCACACAAAAGCTACTCAATAAATATCTGTATATAAATAAGTAAATGAGGCAATGGGACAAACCCCCAGCCTCCCATGCATAGAAGTCAATTGTCGTCAAACTGAGTTATTGGCTTATCAGGATTCAGAAGGTGATTTCAAGCTATCCACAAGCCACAAAGCAAGAAAAAGATCACACAGAGATGTGTAACTCATAAATAACCCCTCCAAGTATTTTTAAATGAAAACAACATCCCACGATCAGAGGTTAATCCCCCAGCTCTGAGCCTCTGGTTGCTGTTTTTAGGTCCAGTTTATAATCATTTGACTCCTCTTTAGTGCTGTTAAGGTAAACCGAAAGAGGAGCCACATGGCCTGGAGTACCTGGGGCTATCCCATCCCAATCCAGCCCCTAAGACACCCTAAGGAACTCAGTCTATGACTAGAAGGCAAAAACAAAACAAGCAAACTAAAAGCAACATCATTTGAGTCTAATATGCCTTAACATAGAATTCAAGATATATATACACACCTGGAACTTCCCAACAAAGTCCATAAATGTTGGGCCATGAATCCCCTCCAAACATGTTAGTTTCTTATTAAATAGATTTGAAATCAAACCTGTTAAGTGGCTGAAGAAACAGCTACAAGCCACTGCCTGCAGGACACACCTAAAAGAATGGAGGGTCTGAAAAGCCAAGCTTGTTTCTTCGGCTCTGGGCTGGGCATGCCACTCACACGGGAACCAGAAAACTGGCTTAAAATGAGAACTATAATCTTTCTGGAACAATAGGTCATGACGAGCTTCCTTACTGCCAAAATAAGTGTTTGGAGGTGACTTCTGCTAACTGAAAGAAAGTGTAAAGGGCATATATATTTACTCTGGCTTGAATACAACATTTCTGAATATGCTTATTAGTGCCAAGAGTCAGAACTCTTTTCCTCATGGATTTTAAACTCGGACCCATTCCATGGAATGTGTTTCCTAGAAATGGTATCAAAAGGTTGCATCATATTAATATCTAAACAGCTCAACTGTCTGTACCTTTTGGCTCAAATCACCCTTGGTCTGGTGTGAGAAGGTAGACTAATTTGAAGGTTCATTCTCATAAGGTAGACAAACCATAACTTCTATTATTTAAAAAACTTCTTTTAGGAAACCAAAAAATGATAGGTCATCAATTGTAATTTCAAGAAAACTCATCTACCTACCCAGAAGGCATCTCAGCAATGATGATGCTGATAAAATGACATCAAAATGACCAGGCTCAAGGAACTGGTCTGAAGAGGGCAGAACTCTTGAGCCTGGATTCTTATGTTAAGAAGGCTTATACAAACAACTATTAATTTCCCACTTTAAAAATCTTAGATGTTCAAGGCTAACTCATCTGAAATTGATCAGGGGGAAAACAACTACTGAAAAAGATCACTACATACAAATTTTATAGGTCACAGAGTAAAAATAATGGCAAGTTTTATTCCTTACGAACTCTCTGGGTCCAGACATCTAACCCCAAATACCAAATCCTAAAACACACAGGAAATTATAATTTTAAGCACAGAAGTTCATTTTGCAGAATCCATAAAAAGAACTAGGACCTAAAACACCCCTGAACAATCCCATACTCTCCCTGTTCCACTATTAGCCACTATGGCCATTTGAGATCTAAGATTGAAAACTTCGTTTGCTTAAAAATACATCATTTATGGAAAATGCAAATTCATCATCAACCATTCAAACTGCCAAGTTAGGTGAGTGTGCCTACCAGCTGTTTTGCCACCTGTGTGCCCTTTGGAGTAGTTGAGCAAGAGCAGGCTAATTTTACAACGAACCATTTTTTGGATTAGAACATAATTTGTGTTTATTTGGATGGGCACTCAAATGGAGAACACCAAGTGAATAAAATTAATCCTTACCTGGGGAAAAAAATCTATCTGACATGGCTTCAAAAGCTCTAGGGCTCCATGTCCAACCGAGGTAATCTACTTGGAAAAGTCTTTGATTTTATATCCGAAGTATTGAGATTAGCCAAATGAAAGTAGTATTTTTACAGGAATTTTATCTCAAGTTTCAAGATCAACAAGACATTCCAAATCAGATGTAAGAAATAACATTACATAATAGTCACTTAATGGCTATTGTTTTACAGTAACAAAGGTTTCATTTACCATATTTCCTAGAGTGCTTTATTCAGCAGGCAGATTTTCCCATGCCAAATACACTCTTTTCTCCTAAACCCTCCATATATCTGTAAAAGTAAAACATTTAATAATTATGATTTCCAATTTAAAGATCCCCGTCATATAGTATTTTAAAAGGTATGAATGTTAAAGGGACACAGGTGATTTTTATGCAAGCTATGGGTTCAGCGATTTTCTTCTAATTTATAGCTAAGAATTCTGGCAGTGGCTAGACGATATTCTAAATGACTCAAGAGAGAAACACAGTAAGGTCAAAGTCAGGGTCCTGAGACATCAACATGCACTGTAATGTTTAAAATTAGAATAAAGCACATCAAAGACAGCTTTAGCAGATACTCATAAGGCAAAATGAGCCTGGTGAACCCATCAGTTTTCTTCGTTCTCTGATTCTATGATCCTAGGAGCCCTCAGCAAGTGTCATCAGTTCCCATTCCTCCACCCAGGTGACTCACTCAGGACCTAATACATTATCTCCCAAAAAGACCTGGAATTTGAACTGCCATGTCATGCTAGAAAGTTTCCAGGGAAGTGGAGCTGCTTCTTACCTTGGAAGAGCAAAAACATACTTGAGGAGTTCAGAACACAAATGGCAGTTGGGTGACCACATGCCAAGACCTGGATTTTTGCCTGTATGTTTGTCTGCAATTACAGTTTCCTAAGAGATCCCAGACTGTAACCCAATCTGAGCCATGGCTAAATCTAAGATCACAGGGACGCCTGGGTGGCTCAGTTGGTTAAGCGGCTGCCTTCGGCTCGGGTCATGATCCCAGCGTCCTGGGATCGAGTCCCACACCGGGCTCCTTGCTCGGCGGGGAGCCTGCTTCTGCCTCTGCCTCTGCCTGCCTCTCTGTCTGCCTGTGCTTGCTCTCTCTCTCTCTATAACAAATAAAAAAAAAAAAAGAAAAAAAAATCTAAGATCACAAAGTCAGGGGAATGTACAAAGACCCAGGGTTCTGTAACAACCCGAGCAACGTGAAGCTTGAGAAACATGAATGACTGCCCCTTCTCCTTACCAGCCTGTTTTACCTTCAAATGCTGATCAAAGCCTAAGTTCTCTGCTCATGCCTTCAAAAAAAACAAAACGAAACAACACAGCAGTATGATGTTTCAGGCTGATACTGGTATCATTACCTTCCCTAATAAGCATGTTCAATGGTGATTAGTGTAGCTAAACCCTCCTACAGATCCTCTCATACTATTAATAAGATTTAAGGTCAACATTTTCAGAATTTACAACCAAGCTCACAAGGGAACTTCCTAATTACCAAGACAGAGGAAAAGAAAATAAAGAATCAGAATGGCAAGTGTTAATGACCACGGAAATTTCTATTTAGAGATCCCAAGTATCACAAAAACCAAATTTGCTACTTTAGAATCAAGAGTTCCACTGATAGAGATTGTGCCTCTAATAAATGGATTTGTACACACCCTGTGCCCACTTTCATCCATGCAGCCCCAGGACCATTTTAATATCTTGACTCTACCACTTAACTTTCAAAGGGATTACTCAGTTACCATGACGTCACTCCCAAATGACTAGGTTACATGTAGTAAAGACAGCTCAGATTAAGAGTTCGTGCATGCTTACTCACATAAGAGATGGGTGGGGGTAGGGGTAAAGGGGGGGGGGCAGTTCAGGGCTTCCAGTCTTAACCTCCCTGAGAAACCAGCCTATTTCCATTTCAACCAATACAAGGAATTGTCTCCCAAATTATTTAGAAGGAGGCCTATTCCTAGTTTTCTCCTCTATGACCCATTTCCACACAGGGACTCAAGTGATTCCTTAACTCCAACATCTGTCAGTTTTCAGCCCAGAAAGCAGATGGTCTCTGTCTTGAGGCTTATGATCCTCTTGTTTTAAAGATACAACCTGGGCTTCTGATAACTGGATCTATGTGTAAAGAGAAGCAAGAAAAGCCATAAAACATATAATGTTCTACCCTGTCACTGTGAACTTAGAGAGAGAGAGAGAGAGAGAGAGACACACACACACACACACACACACACACACACACACACACACACACCCTCCCGAGGCTCCACATTCTAACGGTTTATTTTTAAAGAACTTCTTCTAAAATTCCCCTTTTGCAGTTTCTCACACACACTCCCTTACTGTTTCTTTCCTTCTCTCTCCTTTCTCCCTCCCTCTTAGCCCTCAGGAGACCTACCTATTCAAGGAGCCAAACAATTTGTAATCCCCTAATGGAAAGCTTCACACTAAGGAATAAAAACAACAGTATCACCATGTGCATGTTCCTGTTCATGTCCTCTGTCCCTGGGAAGCTTTAACAGGCTACAGGATACACAAGGAGTCTGTAAGAACGTGCTGCTTTGGTCTAGGGCGGCCAGGCTCTGCCCAGACAGACACCTGCTGGAAGCTCCTGGCCTGGGTCTCAGCTTTCTCCTCTTCCCTCAAAGTACCCCTTTACTAGGCTGTGGGTGGGGGACCCAGGAGTGAGAGTTTCATGGAAAAGTACCAATGCTAGAGCTAACCATGAGAGAAGGACTGAAGGGTGAGTCCTGCAGTGACAGGCAGGCCTGTCCTGCCTGCAGAAAACAGTCTGGAGCTGGAAGAAAGGAGAGGGATGAAAGGAAGCAGGTAGGAAACAGGCCTGGGCAGAGCTCGGAGTGGGAGGAGACTCGGGGAGGGGCCTGGCCTGCAGGTCAGGCATGGAGAGCCTGAGGGGAGACCAGGCCCTGAGCTAGCTTCCAGCCTCCTGCGGAACAGGCTGGGAGAGGTAGGGCTCAAACTCAGGGGATAAAGGGCTGCTGGGCAGGGGAGGGGGCAAGTATCCAGATGCCCTCAGAGCCAGGATTCTGAACCAGAGCTCTTAGAAAGAGAGACTCTGAAGGCTGTGGACAAAGCCTGATCTCCCAGGCAGGTGGTGAAAGGTTTGAAACTGTCATTGCCTGTTTGGGTGATGAGGCAGACAATAAAGTGAGCAACAGTGAGTAAGGGGATATGATTCAGGGAGGAGAGCTGACAGCCCAGCTGTGAATATGCAGGAGCTGGGACACAATGACGTAGTCATTGTCACTGAGCTGTAGTCAGCTCCCCATAGAGAGTGGTTACCACCCATGGTCTGCCATTCCTCACTTCAGGGCTGGTGCCCGGCTCCTCGGCCTCACCCCCACCCTTGCCCCCACTATCCCATGGCCCCCGCTACTGTTCACGCTGAGGTCATCCCTGCCTTCCCTGTCGTCCTGGAGTGTAAGTGCTGCCTGGACTCCTCTTGGGATCTCTCTGAGAACACTGTGTGGCTTCCTTTTTACCACACTCTCCTCCAGGCCTCCTGGCCTGTGTCTGCCTGCATCTCGGCCCACTCCTTAAATGGGGCCTCCTTATTTCTCCCAAAGATTAACCTAACCTACTTCTCATATGGTCCTAATGATGACTCTCAAACTTATTATTTCTGGTCCAGCCTCTCTGGTGCCCTGAACTCTCACATCCAACAGCCTGCCTGGGGGCTCTTTCCTTCCTGCCCCCGAGCCTTTGCCCTTCCCAGATGCCTACCCTAAGTACTCCTCACTGATGACTCTTTCCCATCTTTTAGGTCTCCCGTTCAATGATACTCGCTGACCACGTTATCTAAAGTAGCACCCCATACTGTGACTTTCTTCTCAACACTTGCTTATAGCCTTTGGAACACTGACCACCACCGGGCAACTGACTTATTTAGATGCTTGTTTATTTGCAAGGCCCAAACACTCTGTCTTGTTCACCATTAGAGCCCTTGCCCAGCTCAGGATATTGGTGCTATGAATCTTGGCTGAGTGAAGGAATGAATGCTCCATGATATTCAGTCTACATCAGATGCCTCAATAAACATAGATTAACCAGACTTCTGGGGATCAAAGGAATGAGTACAAGTTCTTCTGTCTTCCCTTCCCCCACTCTTGCATGTACAGGGAGCTCATTCATCTCCCTGGTCCCCCAGGTCAAAATCCCCAGGGCCACTATGGAATGTTTCCTTGTCTCTCAGAGCCAATGGCTCATCAACTTTGATCACCTTCATATCCTCAGGGTCTCTCAAAGCCACAGTCTTACCATATTCCTTGGTCAGACCTGCAATAACATATTAATTGCTTTCCAGGTATCCCCCTTCCCTCCCAGAACTAAAAGCCCCATCGTGGCCCAGACATGCCTTTTCCCTTTGGGTAAAGATCAAGAAAGCGCCCATAAATATCAAGGGCCTCAACTCTCGTCCTTGGCCTCATCGCCCACTACCCATCCCCTTGTTGGAATGATAGAAATAGTGCGAATACTTATGATTTACAGAGTTTTTATGTGCTCCTTGTTGCATTAGGCGTTTTACACATATGAATATATTTTACTCTTTGTAACAATCCTGTAAGTAATTTACTTGTCCCTTTTTATAGATGGAGCAACTGAAGTCCAACGAACTTCCCCGATCTCATTCAAACCCAGGGGAACTGGCTTTATGTCAATCCATTTCACCATCATGGTATATTATACTGCCTCTTCAAACTTCCTGCATCAGCAATACTGGGTTATGCTTCGGGTTTTTTATGCTCCAGCAACTCTGAGCTATGTGTAGTCCCTTGAACTCTGCTGTTAGGGCCACTATGCCTTTGTACACACCATTTCTTTTGTCTTTTGGGAGGCCCTGTCCTTCTGTCTGATAAATACCAAACTATCCTTTCAAACCTCCCTGAGGTCTTGCCTTTTCTATGTAGTCTTTTGGCTCCTTGAGACCAAAGTCTGTCTTACCTAGTGACCACTCCTAAAGCTTACAGGTACCTTACAAATACGTCTCTATTGCCCTGGTTTGCAATGATTCATTCCCATGTCTTCACTGAGGGCAATCCTATGACTCACCTCTGGGCCACAGTGCTCAGGCTCACAACAGATGCTCAATAAATGTGATTTAATTGAACTTCCCATAGAAGGGGTGAGTACAAATGCCATAATATGCAACGTGTCAGGACAAGAGACAAGTGTATTCTCCATTCTTTTTAAAGACACTTATTCATGAGCAAAACAAAAACTCACGCAACACTACAGATGTTTCTGAAAGGAGGATGCAGCATACCTAAAGATTTGAAACATTCTGACCATTGCAGCAGTGAGTTTAAGATCCCGGAGTGTCCCTGCTATTCAGGGCAACTGCTGAGTAATAGGAATTCAGAAACACACACACACACACACACACACA
>RCUC01137213.1:0-66808 GCA_003697995.1 Taxidea taxus jeffersonii
TACAAAGTGCAGTTATAAAAACTTTTTACATGTTCTTATCTGCTAATTCTAAAATCACTGTTAATAATGAGTTTTTTGACTTGACTGATTTTTTTCATTTTGGCTCATATTTTCCTGCTATTTTAAATGTCTGGTAATTTTTGATTGGATATTAACATTGTGAACTTTACCTTTTTGGGTGGTGGATAATTTTGCATTACTACAGTTTTTGAACTTTGGGAAGAAATTGGAAAAATTTGTTCTTTTTAATAATGATTTAGTTCTTTGGTATGGTGGATGAAAGTGATTTTTAGTCTGGGATGAATTATTCTCCACTACTGAGGCAAAACACTTCCTCTAAGTATTCTGCCCAATGCCAAGTGTGGCTTGTGGGAGGAGACACTATTCCTAACTCTTTATGAGTGTTGGGTGCATTCGTCTCTCATGATTTATGTGTTTTCACTTTTGTCATTAGTCTCTTGCATGCATATTCTGATAAGAATCCTGCTGAATACTTCCAGAAGATACTGTGCATATTGGTGGTTTCCTCTCAGTGAAATTCCCTTTTATTGATTTTTCCAGACCTTAGCTCTGTCTCCTTTCTCTTGCTTCCTCTCTCACTTCTGCCAGCAAACTCTCCAAAGAAGGAACCTGGGACAACTGTAGGGCTCCCCTTGTTTATTTCGTATGTTTCTGGGATTTTTACCTTCATGCCCAGTGTCTTGAAAACCATTGTTTCACCTATTTTTTGTTTGCTTGTTTGTTTCAAATAGGAATCTACAGCCAGCCTCTTACTCTTTCATAGCTGGCATGGATATCACCTTATCCACTATAGTTTTCATCTAAGACTATAATTTTCATCTCTAGAAGTTTGATTCATGTCTTGTTTCATTTGTTTTAGGTATTTACTTAATATATTAAAATGTTCTTCTAGGTTCTGAATACATAGAATGTATTCCCAAGTGTTTTATTGTCCTTGCATGCTAACTCTATAACCTGAGTAATCTCTAGGTCAGACTTCCTCATTGTGGGTTGTACTTTCCTTCTTTGCATGCCTAGTAATTTTTTATTGGATGCTATACATTCTGCATTTTACTTTTCTGGGTGCTGAATCTTTTTGATTTCTGTAAATGTAGTTAATCTTTGTTCTGGGACACAGCATGTTACCTAGAAACAGTTTGATATTTTGAGTCTTCTTTTTAAGTTTTGTTGAGCAGAACTAATGGTATATTTATTCTAGCAGTAATTTTTTCACTATTTAAGGAATTATCTTTTTAGTACTCTAAACCATGTCTCAGGATTATAACTTTTTTCCCACTCTGGTTGTTTGAAATAGGTACTGTCCCAGGTCCTCTATGATCTCCAGGCACTGTTCCTTCTAATCCTTTCTAATATTCTGCTCCCCACCCTCAGCCACTGGCCATCACTAATTCCTGGCTCTGAGTTGTTTTCTCATATGTGCCAATGTGTCAATGCATGTGCCAATCAGTACTTAAATGAATACTTCAGGGTGACCTTTTGCATGTTCCTGGAATTTTATCCTGTGTATTCTGTTCCTTGCTCACCCCTTTATGTTATATAGTTTTAATGAATCATTTAGGAGATACTTACATCTCTACCCTTGCTTGTTTCTTTTATCATTCATATTTGAAAACATGCTGTTTTGGAGTACTACATCTTTAAAATCATAAACATTTCTGGAAAAAGGTACAGGTGTA
Source organism: Taxidea taxus jeffersonii (assembly GCA_003697995.1). Classification (NCBI taxonomy): domain Eukaryota; kingdom Metazoa; phylum Chordata; class Mammalia; order Carnivora; family Mustelidae; genus Taxidea; species Taxidea taxus. Next base: position 1,698 of record RCUC01137213.1, read on the forward strand.
ACAAATGACCTAAGGAATATATGAGTATGTAAAATGCTAAATTAATTGTTTCTTTTCTTTTTTGAAAGATTTTATTTATTTGAGATGGATAGAGAGTGAAAGAATGAGTGAAGGGAGGGGCAGAGGGAGAGGGACAAGCAGAGTCCCTGCTAAGCAGGGAGCCTGACTCGGTGCTCCATCAAAGGACCCTGGGATCATGAACTGAACCAAAGGAAGACACTTAACTGAATGAGCCACCCAGCCACCCTTCTCTTACTTCTTTATAGCTGATTAGTATTGCATTTATTTTACAAAATGCTTAACATTTTATTCTATATAGAGTTAGGATTTGCATAACCATAATTTATATTTTTCTTATGAAGACTATTGGAGACAAAATTTAACTGGCTGTCCATTTCCTGGAATTCTGCTGGATAAGAGATTGTAGGAGACTTACATGATCTGCCATATTTATCAACCACTCCAGCAGCTGTTCTGCTATGAACTAAAGGGTGACAAGGATGAGGTCAGAATGAGTAGTCCATAATCCAGGGGAAATATGATAGTGTCTTCAACCAGAGCAGGAATAGAGAAAGTGGTGAGAAGTGGTCAAATTCTGGACATAACAGATAGAACAACAAGATTTTCTATCCGAATATATGTGTTATGATAGCAATGAAGGATGCCCTTAAGTTTTGGATCAGAGCAATCAAAGTTATCAAAGTGATGGGGACCTCTGAAGGGAATGGGTTTTAAAAAGTTAAATCACTAGTTAAATTTTAGGAGAATTGTTTTTGAAATGCATTTCAGAGATCTAAGATTAGCTCATAAGTTAGCTTTTGGGTATAGAAGTCTGAAGTAAAGAAGGGACAATAAGTTTAGAGCTATAAATTTGAGGGGTTTCAGCATATATAGATAGTGTTTAAGATCTTGGAACTGAATCTGATGAAGGGAGTAACTTTATATTAGGGGCACTACCCAAGAATTGCTCTCTGAGGCACTCTAAAATCAAAAGGTCAAGGAAAGAAGAGAAATTATCAAATGAGCTGAGAGGAAATGGTAAAAAAACATAAGAAACTGCATTTTCTAGAGACCATAGAATGTGTACAAAGGAGGAAAAAGTGATCAAAGCTAAGTCATATGCTGGTGATCATGTACAATAAAAAAGAAACAAAAGTAAACAGAAAAAAACCATCAAAAACAAAAAGTATTGATCATTAGATTTAGTAATGTGAAGTGAGGTGATCTTGATGTTTAATTCTATATTAAAAGAGAGATTCTAGAGAGATTGATTGATAGAATTGAATTGGGAAGTGGGGATAAGAGCTACCTCATAAGAGAGAGCCTGGCCTTTGATGGATCTATAACAGAAGAGAAACTAAAGGATCTAAGTAAAAATACTTGCAGGGGATAGATGTAGGGATGGGAGCTGGTGGAAGTTCTCCTCTGATCATTTCAATTTTTTTACTAAAGTTATAAACCAACTACAGGTTAAAAGAGAAGACTGGAATAGATGTTATAGTTGTGAGGAGACAAAAAATGAAATATGATTTCAGAAGAATGGTAGAGTCAGTAGATTTGAGAAATATATTATCATTATTAGGCAATATTAAAAGCTTTCCCCTTTTGCACTGTTAGTGGGAATAAAAGTTGGTGCAGCCATTTTGGAAAACAGTGTGGAGGTTCCTCAAGAAATTTAAAATAGAGCTACCCTATGATCCTGCAATTGCACTACTGGGTATTTACCCCAAAGATATAGATGTAATGAAAAGAAGGGCCATATGCACCCCAATATTCATAGCAGCAATGTCCACAATAGCCAAACTGTGGAAAGAGCTGAGATGCCCTTCAGCAGATGAATGGATAAAGAAAATGTGGTCCATATATACAATGGAATATTACTCAGCCATCAGAAAGGATGAATACTCAACTGTTGCATCAACATAGATGGGACTGGAGGAGACTATGCAAAGTGAAATAAGCCAAGCAGAGATAGTCAATTATCACATGGTTTCACTTATTTGTGGAATATAAGGAATAGCATGGAGGACATTAGGAGAAGGAAGAGAAAAATGATGGGGTGCAGTCAAAGAGGGAAATGAATCATGAGGGACTGTGGACTCTGGGAAACAAATTGAGTGTTTCAGAGGGGGGTGGGGTGGGTGAGTCCAGTGATGGGTATTAAGGACAGCATGTATTGCATGGAGCACTGAGTGTTACACGTGAACAATGAATCATGGAACACTACATCAAAAATTAATGATGTACTGTATGGTGAATAACATAGCATAAAAAAATAGATTAATTAAAAAGAAAACTTAAAATAAATAAATAAAAAAAAGCTTTCTTAAGATTCAAATTCATGAATTAAAAATGAGAATAGTCAGCATAATTGTGTTGCCCTCTATTTATGTTCTGTTGCTCAAGGGTAGGCATATATAAGGCCTGGGATCTACCAAATAGGTTTGTAAGGAAAAAAAAATAGTGATTCCTATTATGGGTTATAGGTAAATTTAAGTGAGGCAGCATACTTTTGCTAGAAACATGTTTTTAAATTATTTTTAATAATAAAAAATATAATATTTTAGATATAAAATTTTATGAAATATAGAAGCATATGCTAATAGAAGTGCAAGAAGCTTTGGGTTTGAATACATCTTTATTTAAATTTAAATTATGCCATTTGCCTTTGTGACTTTGGGAAATATACATATGCTTCTCAGGAATAAAAACAAAACTTTTTAAAGGAAAAGTAGCCTTAAATGATTGAGATAATCTTTGGTCTAGTATTTATGAAAAAATCAATACACATTTTACCTTCTTATATAAAATAGAGAATTTAATGAAAATGTATTACCAAGTGGATTAAGTATTTAGCAACATAATAAAACTTAGAGGGAAGACATAATATCTTTTATCATGAGCTGAGTTTACTTTAATATGTTTCAATCAGACTTTAGAATTTCTGTCAAATGAATTTCTGATTTCACAGGAAATTTTACTTTACTTAATATCTGCATTGCAAGTTTGTAATAGATATTAAACATGATGTGCAAGAACTTAAGGAAAGGAACCATGTCAAAATGGTAATCAAAGTTTTGCCTTAAGAAGGTAGAAATTTATGCTTTTGTGAATCTTTCTATGCAGCCAATACGTTTAAAAAAAATGAAACACATCTCTAATGGGTATCACTTTGCCTTTTTGTTCTCCACTGAAAAGGGAATTTGAATGAACTGACTGAATCAAAATATATTTTTATGTTAATATGGACTATTCTTTCTGCAATTCAGGGGTGATATTTCTCCAGTTGTGGAAGGAAGACTATCAGAAAAATGAAAAAAAAAACAATAAATGATAAAGAGTTCAAATCTTCTAATTATATGTCCTAAGGAAAAGGAGATTCTGCAGAAACTGACATTTAATTGGGAGCCTTCATCAGCGGACAGAACTCTTATGCTGGGAAACGTGCCAGCAAAGTCAAATAAGCACTTCTTAGTATTATAAGAAACATATATACTACCTTTCCATCAAAAAAATTACTAATATGAGAAAAGGATATTAAACAGTGGCTAATACCAAAAGCATGCAATTGTACAATTCTGTTAAAAGTAAATGTAATTGTGTTATGGATGTTATTTTGCTCTTTCCAGCATTTTTCTGGAAAATAAAGGATTTTCACAATTGTCTACACCTGTTCTCCACAAAGATACATATGAAGAAGTAAAATTAATGTTAGCAACAGCATAAAGACTGGGGGAGGTAAATAGAAATATACTATTTTAGGATCCTTAAATTTTCCCACACAAAGTGATATGTAAGATAATTTTTTTTAAAGATTCGTCTATTTATCTTAGAGGGGGAGAGGAGCAGAGGGAGAGGGAGAGAGAATCCCTGCTCCATCCTGACCATGGAGCCCTGCCTGAGGCCCTATCCCAGGACCCCAAGGTGAGTGAATATCTTCCAATATTCTGAGACCTGATTCCAAAACAACACCACAACACTAGAAGAAAATAAACTTCAGATCAATAACCTCCAAAGAAGTAGATAAAATATTTTGAAGCAAAATTTGAGCAAACGAAATTTAATGATATATCAAAAGGTTAAAACATCAATGATTAAGAGGGAATTATTACAGGAGTTCACGTTTGGTTCAGGATTCATAAATCAATAAATGTAGCTAACCATATTAACCAACTAAAGAAGAAAAAAACCATATGATCATCTTAATAGATGCATGGACAGGCATTTGATAACATCCAACATCATGAAAATATCTCAGCCCAAGCCAACTTGGTAAAGTGAATTTATAAAAAGTACATAGATTATATTATACTCAATGATGACAACATTAATGCTCTTCTCTTAAGATCAGAATCAAGTCACATAGGTTCACGTACCACTTCTACTCAACATTGTCCTGGAGGTCTGGTCTTCGTACTAATACAAGGAAAAAGAATAAAAGGCATTGAAATTGGATAGCAAAATGATGTAATAGCCTATACAGGAAATTTAGCATAAAATACTTTTTAAAATTGCTAGATTTAGGCCTGTTTTGCAAGAAAACAGTATACAAGATCAATATATAAAACAATTACACGTCTATATACTAGTAATGAAAAGTCATAAACTGAGATTTTAAAAATATTATTAAGATAGCATTGAGTATAGAAGCACTTCCGGTATATCTGACCAAGGACTTCTAAAAATCTGCTCTTTGATAAAAGCAATGTTAATGTGGCAAAATTTGTTAAACTTTTCCAGAACTCTAGAAATTAGCCAAAGGCCTGCAAAAATGCAAGGACGATTTATTCAAGAAAAATGGCTGAATTTCATAAAGAACCTTCCTATCTTCTTTAGGAATGGCAAAGAGGGAGCAGGAAATGTCAGGACATTTTGCTAAGGACTCTGGGGTTGCAGAATAAATAACAGAAGCATTGACAAATTGGTGGAACACTGCCTTTCAAAAAGTAAACAGTGTGATAGAAAGTCCTTTGAAAAGGTAATTTCAGATTTTGGTTTTCTCTTTTATAGAGTATAACTACACGAGTTCCAATGTAAGATATTTTTAGAAAGGTTAAATTATATTTAGATACCAAGACAATTGCTTATGATTTTTAAATTAATTATCCACATCAAATATTTTGTCTACATAAAGCTGTGACTCATTCTATTTGTGGATATAATAATGGCTTAAGGTAGCTAAGATACTTAAATATCAATTTATAAACTCACATATTAACCACATGCCAAACTATTTTGTCCTCCGGCAAAACAGTAAAATATTTACTGAAAAATATCTTTTATAGAACAGATAATTGTTTATTGGATATACTGCTGTTTTGCCATTTTTACATTTTATTTTTATCCAGTGGTTAGCCTAGCTTAGAAGCAACAACTTAATCCTATTTGTTACCATAAGAAACAGCCTGATTTGGAGTACAAGGGCCTAATTATTATTACTTTTATTTTAAAATAGCTTCCTACAGGTTTGCAATTCAGATCAATTGCTTAAACTTCTGAAGGACAGAAACAGGATAGAAGCTTGATTATGCTTCCTTTCTGAAGTTCTTATTGTTAAAAATCTAAAAAGCTGGAGGAGGGTGGGCTCAATATATTGAATTTGTAACACATTACACTCTAGGAGATACGGACTTGGAATTAAAACTCAACTTGACATTTCTAAACTTTATTAAATTGACTATCAGTCAGCACATCCTTTAGAACAGAACATTTTCATTGAATATGGCAAACTATTTTGGTTTGGCATTTAGAACTCAATTACTTTGGAAGGACATTTATCCATAGTTTACTGATTAATTTGTATTTTGTACCCAAAGATATCATGGCTTAAGATATCAAAAGATATCACGGCTTAAAAAAATGAACTCCATTCCTACTCTGTGTTGTTTATTACATGCTCCTCATCATTGAACTTACATTTCTGAAATAATAACTTTTTTGAAATTAGTTTTTCTTTAGAAATATAGTAAAGTACTAATGTACTTAATTCAGAAATTAAATTAGTGACACCGTGAGAACTCTCTTTTAGTGCCCACTCACATTTAGGTCGTATTCAAGTGGTATTCAAATATTCAAGTAGTATTCACCCTTAGGAAAATAGTTAGCCGTTTAGTTCTATTGCTTTATCTATAATTGGATTAGTTATGTCATTATTTCCATAACAAGAGGTACTAATAAAATCAAGGGTCGTGTTGAATGCCCAGGGAATATATGGTTATGAACATTTTCTTCATCTCAGATCTCTTGAACAAGCTGGCCTTCTGAGCATTATAACATTTTACTTTTGATTCTCTTTGAAAGCAGTCCAAAATTTTTATGGTCACTCTTCTTCAGAAGTAAATAACACCATCACATAAGCTAAAAGGAAACAAAATTTGTGTCTAAATTGAAAAATAAACCCAAATAGACATTTTCCTTTTCCTGTGATGTTTGTCAAATTCTGTTTCTCACAAACCTCCATAGATCACCTCACAACTCTGAGATCACCATCTAGGCCAAAATCAAGAGTCAGATGCTTAATCAACTGAACCACCCAGGTGCTCCCAGTCTTTCTTTTTTTTAATTAAGAAAAGATTAAATTTTTTTCTTTCTTAATTTTTCAAAATTAAAAGTGGTCTGAGTAAAATGATATATAGAGAAATCCAGAGAGAAGGATAAATGAAGAAATTATCTCCTTCTTCAATTCCCAAAGAAAATGTGAGAATGAAAACAAAGGAGAGACACAGTTGTGTTCTGTTTTTCCCCAGCCTGGGCCTTGCCTTAATTGAGGGATATATAATATAAGTGATAGTAACAGAGGGAAGGAGCAGACCCACTTTGCCAGTTTTAGTCCCTGTTTGGGCCTGTTTGTGAGGCTCCTCACTGGCTGTCCTGTGCTAACTGGCAAGCAGTGACCTCAGAGTGAATTTGGTAGAGCAGCACGAGTTGAGCGGCCAGAGGGAAATAGCAAAGTTGAGTCTGATATTTCACTTCCGTTCACTTTGGAAATCCATGTACCCATCTTTTGCTCTTCACCGGTCAGATTTTTCCATGACTATTTCTAGTATATAGACCTCTACTGATAATTACAAGTGACGGTTTACCACCTAGTAAATGACCTATTCCCAGTAGACTGTGTCACTTTATGTCACAAATCCTTTCCATAGAAAACTCTAGCTCAAGTCCAAAGCCACCAGGGGACTCCCACTTAATGGCCTACTTGGGTCATCTCCCCATCTTCCTGAGTAATTACCCACTACTGGTTGCCACAACTGTGAAGTCTTTCATTATCTGCTTGCCACACCAACCATGATAGAAGTAAAAAAATATAAGGACTCATCTTACTTAACTGCTTAGCTCTCTCCTTGCAAGCTACATTATTGTGCCCAAGTAAGTAAACACTTCTATAAAAAACTGACTGAACCTTTGACCTCCTTTAGGGGGGTCACCTAAAATTGAGAGACCCACAAAATCCTTCAAAAAATAGCACCTCTTTATTACCAAGTTATTTTCTTCTTTTTGTCTTTCTCCCAAACACAAGAGTTATCTCTTAAAATAGATTCTTTATATAACTAACTTTTTGGAACACTTTTTGTGTTAAACACTATACCAAATTCCTTGAACGGATAATCAGGTTTAATCTTCACAATCATTTTATGAGATGTGGTGTCTTGTTTTAGGCATCATTTCTATTTGAAATATATGAATCTTTTTTCTTGAGAAGTGTGAGATTTTTGACTCAAGCTGTTATTTACATATTCATTTTAGCTCTCATTCCTGCCAGTATATACCTATATAGATAAAAAATTACCCTACTATTCCTTGAGGAAAGGGACTTTTGTTAACATGGCTATGAACCTCCATCAGTTGGTTCCAGCTTGCCTCATGGTTGATGAAGACTTAAATTTAATCTTGCAAAAAGCAAAAAAGAATGTCTTAAAGATTTTCATAAAAAAGTATATTTTTTAAAAGATAGAACAAAATAATAACACTTTATAAATGGTGGAAAATAACTGAGTTGCCTACCTCATTTGGCGGAAGATTCATATGATGCAGCACATTTTGCCTGTGGAAAATTGATTTATATTAATAGATCAGTTTCAAATTTCCATGATCAAATGTGTCATTTGGTTTAAAATACAACTTATGTTTAAAATACACCTTGTCAATAATTTAGTACTTATTTTTGTTAGGTTTACTGAAATCAAATGAGTGTTTTTCATATATATATAGACATTGGAATTGACATGGAACCCAGGAAGATAAAGGTTAGCAATTATTTGGATAATTTATATCTCAGTGATGGATGATTTTATGTCCTATATATTCTTAGAGACTATTTAGTATAATATTATGTAGATATTTGTTTAAATCAAAGGACACTTTTTGTACTCTACAGAGTTTATATGAATATTTTTCAGAGGGACAGTTGGATGTTGGCAAATACACATGGACTTTGATCAATCATACTCATTAGTAAAGGTGGTGATAATACATTTCCAAATTTTAGGCCTTGGAAACTGATATAATTTTCATTTTTTATTTGTTTATAAACATTTGGAATTTTATTTAAGAAAAAAATTACAACCATGAACATTGTTACAGTTAGAGGCCCTCTTGGTTCTTCAGAATGATTCTCAGCATGCTCACAAGGGTTTCCCAATTGTTTAGTTTTAAACAACCATCTTTATTTTATTTTATTTTTTTAAAGATTTTTTATTTATTTATTTGACAGACAGAGATCACAAGTAGGCAGAGAGGCAGGCAGAGAGAGAGGAGGAAGCAGGCTCCATGCAGAGCAAAAAGCCCGATGCGGGGCTCGATCCCAGGACCCTGGGATCATGACCTGAGCCGAAGGCAGAGGCTCTAACCCACTGAGCCACCCAGGCGCCCCTAAACAACCATCTTTAAAGGAAGGGGGAAAAAAAACCTCGACACACTACCATTTAGCTTGTTTTAATGTTTCTTCACAAATGGTGAAAAATACTAAAGTACAGACAAGGAATAATCACAATGTTGTGGCTAACATTATAAATATGGAATTATAAATTTGAAACAATTTCTGGTTAAAAAAATAAATTTGGTAGTCAGTGCTGCTCTGTGGGGTCTCTTCGTCCAGTAGGGCTGGTCTCTGCATTTCTGACCATGCTCACCTTTATCCATTTTTCCAGGTCTTCCGCCCCCTCCTCTTCATCCTCCCATCTGTTCCACCAAAGGTCCAGGGGGCCCACTAGGGCCACCCTGTACTCCTCCACCAAAGCTACCTCGATCCATGCCCTGGCCACAACGGACCCCCCTCTCTCTCCACCACAGCCTCCTCTTAACATCCCACTAGGACGACAGTGGTCCATAAGACTGTGTCTTTCACCCAGCATATCTCCAGGTCTTCCTCTGCCACGAAAACTGCTCAGGGTTCGAAAGGGTGGTGGAAGGAAGCCTTGAGGCTTCGGAGCCTTACACTGGTTGCATTCTGTTCTCCAGGCTAAATTCTGGTTTCCACACCCCGGAGTGGGACACTGCCAGTCTCCAGCTTGGTGCTGGACGTTTCCTACTCTGGGAACCCCGGGGCCTTCTTGAGGGAAAGCCACCTCTGTCTCTTCCATGGCCTCCCAAGCATATAGCTGACATCAGTGGGCTGTCCATAGGTTCCAAAACTTTGCTGCACTTATGCCTGGGTAGTCTGTGCATATCCTTGAGTAGGTTGGGCGGTGTATGCACTATAGCCTGCTGGGGTGCTGCTTGGCTATAGGTACTGTAATCCATGGATACCATTTTCTCTACTTCTGATAAAATTTTCATTTTGTCTCTTATTCTTTTTTCTTTTCTTTTCCTTTTTTTTGGGTAGTGTAATAGTTTCATTCATTAAATTACAAGAAGATTAAGCAGAGACAAGAATATTGTATGAACTATTACAGGCACATATAAATGTACATGAAAGTATTAAGTGCAAACATTGAACAAAGAACTTTCATGTAATAAAGGGTTTTAGTTCTCACATAGCTAAAACGTTTTGATCTTGATATTTGAACTTGATCAAATTAATTATCTGTGCTTTTTAGACATTATCTATTTATGATTCATTTGTATACTTCCTTCCTCCCCTCGAGCAGTAGGTAGTAAATGTCGTTGTTAAATTGCAGGATCTTGAGCTCCACTGCTTGAGGTTTTTTGTTTTTTTTTTCCCCTCCCCCCCCCTTTAAAATTTCTTTTCAGTGTTCCAGAATTCATTGTTTATGCACCACATCCAGTGCTCCATGCAATGTGTGCCCTCCATAATACCCACTACCAGGCTCACCCAAGCCCCCAAACCCTCCCCTCCAAAACCCTCAGTTTATTTCTCAGAGTCCACAGTCTCTCATGGTTCATCTCCCCCTCCAATTTCCCCCCAACTCACTTTTCCTCTCCATCTCCCCATGTCCTCCATGTTATTCCTTATGCTCCACAAATAAGTGAAACTCTATGATAATTGACTCTCTCTGCTTGACTTATTTCCCTTAGCATAATCTCTTCCAGCCCTATCAATGTTGATACAAAAGCTGGGTATTCATCCTTTCTGATGGAGGCATAATATTCCATTGTATATATGGACCATATCTTCTTTATCCATTCGTCCACTGAAGGGCATCTTGGTTCTTTCCACAGTTTGGCGACTGTGGCCATTGCTGCTATGAACATTGGGGTACAGATGGCCCTTCTTTTCACAACATCTGTATCTTTGGGGTAAATACCCAATAGTACTGCTTGAGGTTTTTATTGTATCTCTAACACTTGTTAGTTTTGTGGCCTCGGGCAAGACAGACCACCTTGATATGCCTCAATATCCCACTACAAAATGGAGAAAATAATACCTCCTCATAAATTTGTAAATTCTACTACTTGTGAAGTATTAGAAAAATAATGTAAAATGTACCCCATATTTTTTGATGTTCCAAATTTCACAATACCTAATAATCTCCATCACTTTAGAAATCAAGTTAAATTTATGAAGCCCATGCTTTTAAAATAATTTTTCAGTTGAAGCAAAACACATTCAGAGAAATGCCCAAAGTACATAATATGCTCAGTTCAATGAATCATTATAAGCGGATATCTATGTTCCTTATGTGGACCCTGTGTCTGCCCCCCCCACCATTATTTCAGCTTTCTTCCCCAAAAGTAATCCCTATCCTGACTTACAACGCTGTACACTTATTGAGATATTTTACCTCTTTATATAAACTCTAACAGTGAACTTGAATTTTATAAGGGAGTTTTGGTTCCCACATAGCTTGTGAGCACGTATGTGTTTATATGTATTAAATGATTCATTTTGAGAAATTTCAAACAAACAAACAAACAAAAAGTTTCAATGATTTTCTATATATCGTTACCCTGATGCAAAAATCATTCACTCATGGCCAATTTTATTTTAAATATAGCCCGACTTCCGTGCTTTGACAAATTATTTTGAATCAAATTCAATACATCACATTTCATTTTTAGAATGAATCTTAAACAAATAGAGAATCTTTTTTAAAAGCTCAACCAAATACTAATCATGTCTAAAATATTAATAATATTTCCTTAATGTCACAAATATCAAATCATGCATCAAATTTTTCTGTTTGTGTGTGTATGTGTGTATGTGTGTGTATTGGTTTTTTTTGGAGTAAGTTTAAGAAACAAGGCTTACATACTACATTTGGTTGACAGGTTTTCTTAGTCCTTTTTATTCTATGGACTCTTTCTCTTTTATTTTCCCCCTGCAATTATTTATTGAAGTAAATGCATCATTTATCCTATAGTTTTCCATATTTTGGTTTTTATTGATTTCATTCCTGCAGTGAGGACCATGCTTCTATTAACACATGTACATCCTCTTTGTAAAGTAAGAAGAAAATAATGCCAGAACATTTCCAACTAATTGCACAGAGACTGCTATACCAAGAAATGAGCTCCACTATGTAATAGTTCAAAAGGATCACATTCTCTTGAGGATACATGGAAGTTTTTGTGTGCACATATATAATATATGAAAGTGCAGGTAGTTTGAAAATTCATAGGCCACTTTCAGTGTATTTCTGAAGTGCTTTTTTCTCTGCTGAAAAAGAGTTTATGTGAAATACTGTTATCTTCACAAAATATAGCTAGTCTCTTTTTTGACATTACTTGTTCTGGTGTTCAAAGGGCAATTTAATTTCTGTTTAGAAAATATTGGTGTTTGGGGTACCTGGGTAGCTCAGTGGTTTAAAGCCTCTGCCTTTGGCTCAGGTCATGATCCCAGGGTCCTGGGATCGAGCCTGGCATCGGCAGGCTCTCTGCTCAGCAGGGAGCCTGCTTCCTCCTCTCTCTCTCTGCCTGCCTCTCTGCCTACTTGTGATTTCTGTCAAATAAAAACAAAACAAAACAAAATCTTTAAAAAATATATTGGTGCTAAAAGTTTAAATGGCTGGTGGATGACCATTCAGATTCCACACTCACTGACATCATTTTGTCCAAACTTGTAACAGTTTTTTAATTTGCCCTTGTTAAATCTTCATAGAATCAAATTGAGGCTTTTAAAAGTCTCCACAAATTTATTTCCTCATCCATTTGCCCCATTCCTCACCTACGACTTAATCCCTTACTCTACTGAGGTTGACTTTTCTTTCACTCTATTTGAGGAAACAGGTAAGTTTTCTCAGAGAGATTAGAGAACAGTTTCAGTGATTAAGTGCATGGGGTCCAGAGGTCAGTGATCTGGCTTTAGACTGAGGCTCTACCACTTACAAGCTACATGACTGGATAAATTACTAACACTTTGAATTTCAGTTTCCTTTATATAAAATGGAATTAGAATCCTACTTTACTCATAGTATTGATGTGACTCTTAGTTGAATAGGCTTATTATAAAGTGCTCAACACAAACCAGACACAAAGAAAAGTTCTTACTGTCGACTAACAGCATGTTATATTAACAACAATCACAATGATGCAAGAAGTATGAAAATCTTCCAATTCCTCCAACATGGCACTTGTAGACTAGTTTTCCAGAGGTACATGCCTTGTCACCCCTTCACTAATTCATAGACATGTTATCTCACAGGTACTTCATATAAGTCATTGCTCTAGATGCTGGGAACACAGAGATAAATAAGATATAGTTGTACTGGATGGCTTACAATCTATTCCTCATTTTAAGAAACTCATTAATCCCTAATTGCCTTTGGACTGATTCTAAAGCTCTCATATTTGAGCCTATCCATAATATGCCCATTAACTGGCAATGTGACCTCATTTGACCATGAGTCCTCTGAGATGATCAAATTGAGTTACTTATTGTAACTCAGATAATCTTAAAACTTCCCTGTCTTTATGTGTAGCTTTTTATAGGCACCTTCATCTCTACCTTAAGATCTACAACTCATTCTTCAAGTAAATTTTATTACATTTTATAACTAAATGCTGTAGGGACAGAAAAAATTTCCTTTCTTCCCTTCTAGGTTCTTTGGCTGGTCTAATAATTAAATTGACATAGACAGATTAATGGAATAAAAAATAAATTTAATTTTGTACACATAGGAAGCTCAAACATATGAGACTCCAGGGCAAGTCGGGCAGCTGAAGCTTGTGTGCCATCTTGAGTTAAGGAATGGGACAGGGGCCTGCAGCTTCAAAGAGGAGGACCACAATTCACAGTATAGTAAGAAGAGCAGATATTTGTTTATTAGAGGTTTGCTCTGCCATGGACATAGGTCTTTCAGATAAAAAAAAGTTACCTCTCGTAATAGCTCTTTTTCTGGAATAGGCTCCCTGCCCAAATTCTTATAGATAAGGGAGAGGTAAAAGTTTTCTGAGTCTGCTCGGTCTTGATTGCTTTCAGCTCAGAATAATCCACATGCCAAAGCAGAATATTTTGGGGTGGGCATATACTACTCTGCTTCAATGCAAAGTTTGAGTTTTCTGAACCCCTGTCCCCTAGCATCATTGTGTACTTCTAATAGCATTACCTGATTCAGCCTTCTATTTCTGATAGAAGTCTGAATAGTGTCTGATTTCAAGGAATTAGTAAACCAGCTTGGACTTCTTATGCTCAAACTTTATGTGAAAGAAATTTAACTTCAACCTTGAAGAATTCCCTGTTGTAATTGTCTGTTATAGAAGCCTAGCCTCTGTTGTAAATAAAACTACTTGTTTATAAGCTTATCTCACATGCACTCACAAAATTGCTGTACATTATTTTAAAGAATAGAGATCACTTTAGATATATGCCAGAATCCTAATGTAGAAATTTGAGAATAAAGGAGCAGAACATTTTCACTTCTACATATTAAAAAAGAAAACACTTTCAACACAAGAAGGAAATCAGAACAAAAAGAAGAAATTTTTATGAGAAAAACTATTTTCTTTCAAGCTTAAATAAAAATACATTAACGTATTCATGATATCCAAGACAGATGTTACCACATTTTTAAAGCTCTGTCTACTTAAGGTAGAATGGTACAGAAGATTATTATTAATGACCTGTAAGTGAGGAACCACGCATCTTCCTGTGATCTCCTGCAGGTTGATTTATTCAATATCTCTGAGGATGTCTCTGAGCTCCTGAGTCTCATTTGTATTTTAAAAATCCCCAGAAGGATGTGATGATCAACAATTTGAGCACAACTACTGTGAAGTATAGTTCCAGTGCTCCAAACTAGAAGTTAAAAATAAAAGCCAAAGACAATCTTGAGGGACTTGTGATTTAATGTGAAGGGATAGAACAAAGACTAGAAAGTAATTGAAAACACTAAATCATTCCCAAGCTTCAGAATAGAGTTGTGTACAGGAATTTCAGCAATAAAACTTTTCTCTAGCTGTATAGTTTTATAAAGTTCTTTGGAATTGCTCTTGTTTGCTTTCTCAGTGCATAGTTTTTTGGTTTGTTTTTTGCTTCAACTACTACTAATCTCTTTGAGCAAAATCTCCTTTGAAGTTTCAGTAAAAAAAAAATCTGTATTACACTTATATACAATACCTTCTAGGTAAAAGAACACAAGTATTAATTGTCCTATGGCAATTCTTTACAATCAGGTATAATCTACTTATCATATTTTAATGAAACAATGTCAGCATAGTTGTCAGTTATGCAGCTTTGTAAAAATTATGAATGACACAAAAAATCCCACTTTTTTAAGTGTGGTGATGCAAGAATATTTTTGCACCTAAAACCAGCTATTTAACAGCATGACTTGCAAATTACTTGAGGTATATTTGTGGGAAAAACACAGCTATTGCTATCTTTTAATTAAAATAATTGGTGATGGATTGAATCAGTCAACTTTTCCCCTTAAGTCCTTTTTAGGAATTAGAAAATTACTAATTAATAAAAAAAATAAAGATATCAGTTATTTTCTTAGAGTAGAGCACATAATGGGTGTTTAATATTTGTTCCAGATATATTTTAATTGAATCAAATAGACCAAATGCTAAATAAACCTCTAAAGGAAAAATATTAAACTATCAAAAGTGTTTACTCCATTAGATTTTGTCAACCAAGGAAAGACAAAATAAAATTTGTACATTAATTTGGGGTCATAGGGATTGCAATTCAGGAGACATAGATGGAGACTAAAAGCATGCTCTGGAGAGACAAAAGAGTTAGAGCTTTTAAAGAGGAAAGAAGGAACCTGTCTAAGTTGTTTTGAACAAAATGTGATTGGTGCTGGTATAGCTACAGTCATGCAAGTCTATATGTAATTGGTTGCTAGGTAGAAAGTCCACTTATGTCCATTTTAACATGCAGTGGGTGTTCTAACTTTTAGCTGAGTTCAGTGTCCTCCTTAGCTCAATGTCCTCCTCGCTACATTTTAAATAACTCTCTTGACAATGCTTACTCCCTTTGTTTTTTTTTTTTTTTTTTCTCTGTTATCAATATTTGTGATTTGCTAAGAGCAAAGGCAGTAACTGGCCAGATTCTACTGTAACCAACTTGTCTGGTCAAAGAAGACCCACAAAAGAATTGTTTGCCATTTCATAATCTATAATTATAACTGCAAAAAAATTCACATGCAAGGCTAGAGATAAAGAATTTGAGAAGCACGTGGGTGACTCAGTCAGTTAAGCATCCCACTCAGGATTTTAGCTCAGGCCATGATCAAAGCTTGTGAGATTGAGTCTGTATGGAGGCTCCACAGTCAGTGTGGCATCTTCTTGAGATTCTGCTCGAGATTCCCTCTGCCCCTTCACCACACTCATGTGAGGTTTCTCTTTTTCTCTGTCTCTCTCAAATAAATAAATAAAATACTAAAAAAAGGAAGTTGATCATTTGATCATTCATTCTGTTTAAACTAATTATACTTCAACAAGCATTGGAGTAGTAATCAAAAATAAAAAATAAAGAACAGCCCAAGGTACCAGGTCAACTCTGAGGAATTAATTGCTTACTCTGATTATATGAAGATTTATTTTTCTTCAGGAATTTTTTTGGGATATAGGACTCCTGGAAAATCTTTGGTCTTTCTCTCAAATTCAAATAATTTATAGTGCAATAGAAATGTTTCAACTAAACATCAAAGACCACAGAGATTTAATTAGCTATCAAGAAGGGACTTCTTTGCTCCTCCTTAACTCACCTGTTAAGACCAAGATTGAATTAGCATGACAAAATTAAACACATTCTTCTTTACTAAGTAGCAACTTTGAGTGAAATTTCTTTGTACTCTCCTAATGAAATTTTGAACTCAGTACAAAGAGATTTACAACTTTAGCACACTCTTTCACAGTACTTGGTTTTTCTCTACTTGGGAGTTATTTGAATTACAAATATGTCTGGAAACAAACTCTTAAAGTATTAGGACTTGTGACTTACTCAGCGAACTTTTATGTGTAAGCAAACATATTCTTACCTTTAGCACATAAAATAGCCAATCAACTATTTGGCAGTATTAATTTCAACAAATTATTTGTGTGGAAAAATACATTGTTAAACCAGGATTACACTGGGACTGTTAGCATATTCACTTCCTGTTGTGGGGGATGAAATTAATTTTCCTTTTACCATTCTAGGTTCTTGGCTGAGGACCCCCCACATAATAAAAAGTCAGACTAACAGGAGAAAAACAAACAGGAGTTTAATCAAATGTATACTCTATACATTGAAGATACCCAGGAAAACTGTGTAACTCACATGGTCCTAGCCAACACCTTGTCCGCTAAAGAAAAAAGATGTTGTATGGGAGCCAGCTATGGGAGGTTATCAGATAAAGCAAGTAAATAAGGGTTATCATTTAAGTCAGTTATTTTTTGATGTGTTCTCCCCCCCCCCCCCCCGCGAAGAGGTATTCTGACCTTCAACTAACATTTAAATTATACATGATTTACCATAACTTAAATTCTTGTAAATTTCAGAAAGCACAAGCCAGCAGAAAAAGATCTATCCAATACATTAATGTATGCCACATCTTAGAGAGTAGGAGAAAAGAACGGAAAAATAAACACTGAACTTCAAATTGAAGTAAATTGTTGGGTAAAGGTGGAGGACTTATTGTTGCTAAAGGTGTGAAAGTAAATGAAGGAAAACTTACTTAACATGACTTGGAAGCACGGAAGGGGAAGCTCTCACATATTACTTTGAGCTTGCAAAACCAGCAAGAAGGAAAGTAATTATATCAACAAGAGAGGGCATTTTTCACAGAGGAATTTATCTCCTGACTTTGAAAAAAGGAAGGAGGACCCCTCCCTATCCCAGCAACAATCACCTGCAGTCAATGAGAAACCATCAGTGACACCAATCCTTCTCCAATAAATTTTTTTAAAAGATTTTATTTATTTATTTGACAGAGAGAGAGAGAGAGAGCACATGTAAGCAGAGCGGCAGGCAGAGGGAGAGAGAGAAGCAGGCTCTCCGCTGAGCAGGGAGCCTCATCCGGGGCTTGAAACAGGACCCTGGAATCATGACCTGAGCCGAAGGCAGCTGCTTAACCAACTGAGCCACCCATGTGCCCCTTCTCCAATAAATTTTTGTTTGGAAAATCCATCCCTGATTTCTTCCTAAAACATTAAAAGCTGACTTTCCCCTTGTTTTTTTCAGACAAGCTCCGCCAGAGCTTGCTTGTCCTGAATAACAATTCCCTTGCTATGTCCAAATACACTTTTTCTTTTTAAAATAAAGTTGCATTTTGCCCTATATAAGTTAACAAAGGGACAGGTTTGTATACTTTGTAATACTATTTGTGCTGTCTAAGAAGAGAAGAACTGAGAACCACACATGTACCAATGCTATCCTTGATTACAAACTGAAATAGGGAGGAATAATTGAGTGCGGCTGAATCAATACCAGGAGCAAGAGGAAGAAGCCGAGTTGAATGCTATCCCAGGATTCAGTGAATGGTCTTTTTTTATCAAAGTCTTTCTTTTTGGTTTAAACTATTATCATACATTTTACTGAATGAGAAGTTCAAAAGTGGAGCAAAGTCATTTTCTTTCTAATGTTCCTGAGGATAAGGCAAAGAATATGTTGTAATTTTATTGAAAACCTACTATTTGGCAGGTACTAGGTTGGCCCTAGAAAGTTTTTAATAAATTCACTGCTGTCCCTTATCCTCAAGGAGATTGAAATTTTATTTGAGAAACAGAGGAATAATAATTTTATATTGATGGTGATTTCACAAATTATATACTTAACACAATCTGGGAGATCAGAAAATCCTTTGTGATGAGGAACTGATAGTGCACAAAAGCTTCTCAGAAATCCAGGAGATTGGAGGCAGTGGGGATAGGAATGGGGCATGGGAACGGAAGAATGAGAGTGAGAATGGAAATACTTTGGCATCTCATGTTACAGATAACTATTCTTTTTTTTTTTTTTAAGATTTTATTTATTTATTTGTCAGAGAGAGAGAGAGAGAGCGAGGGAGCACAGGCAGACAGAGTGGCAGGCAGAGGCGGAGGGAGAAGCAGGCTCCCTGCCGAGCAAGGAGCCCGATGTGGGACTCGATCCCAGGACACTGGGATCATGACCTGAGCCGAAGGCAGCTGCTTAACCAACTGAGCCACCCAGGCGTCCCCAGATAACTATTCTTATGCTAGTGTCATTTTCACTCATTGTAAGTAGTGATTTTTTTAAAGAAATATGTAATAATAATAAACTTTATTTTTTGTTTTTTGGAGTTGACAAATTTTCTATGGCTGTGTTCTTTGTTTAATATATTGATTAATATCCATGTATTTTAATTTGTATAATTTTAATCTCTTTGCACTGTATTCTCCAGAATCCTTTTCTTGATTATTCAGATTACAAACTAAATTTCCAACTCTTTTCATTCTTCTAGTTAGCACTTTTAAAAAAGTTCTGCAATCATCATGAATTCATATTTCTTCGTAAATGAGTTTGTGAGACTTGGCTAACATATCTCAGTCAACAAGACAGCTCTATTTTTTCATGAATTTATATCCTCCAATTTCCATATTTTTTGTAGATTTATATCCCAACATTCTTATGAATTGTACATATCTTAATGAAGGCATTTTTTCTATTCACCAGCGTCAGTCAGCATAAATAACTAGTGCAAGGTGTAGTTGAAGAAATGACAAGCTCAAGTTCCTTGAATACTAAATGAAGACACAAAATAGAAGAGTTAAAATTTTGCTGATGCGTAGTAGTAAAGGTACTATTGCATACTCTTTCTTGCCAATTGAAAATAGGTGTTTTCTATATCTCTTGTTAAATAAAGACAAATTGCCATCATTTAATAGCTACATACTGTTTGTCGGAAGATTTTTAGATTTGTTTTGGTAGGAAAACCACATGTAGCACAACTGTTAAAATTGGAGATACTATTTACTTGAATGGACCATGATCTGCTCTTACTTTCTGTATTCCATCAATATAGAGTGGGCCAATGAAAGGTGGATATAAAACAAATTGAAATACATTTATCTTCTCTTTGATGTGGTTATCAATCTCTCTGCATCTTCATAGATGAAATGGGGTTTTGTAATTGCCAATATATTTTTGGTTGAGAGAAGGGGACCAGATGGCTTACAAATGGACCTCCTTACCATTGTATTTTCTTTTTCCTAACTGAAGAAGTCGATACACTTTTTCTGTAATTACAGAAAATAACTATTCTAAGTTTATCCTATGTACTGTGTAGCTTGGGAAGTAACGTAGGGTTCAGGATTCCACAATTATTTCAGGGTCATACCCCTATTTATCATCTGGCACCTGCTATTCCCTACTCTGACTAGTGGAGCCAAATTTCCTTGTGGGTCCAAGGAACTATAGCCCTTATCAAAGAAGTCCTGAATTTTGGTGCAGTTCTTTTCCCCCTCTCTTTTTTAAAAAATACTTTATTTATTTATTTATTAGAGAGAAAGAGAGAGCGAGCGTGAGAGCGAGCTCAGGCAGAGTGGTAGGCAGAGGCAGAGGGAGAAGCAGGCTCCCTGCGAAGCAAGGAGCCCGATGTGGGACTCGATCCCAGGATGCGAGGATCATGACCTGAGCCGAAGGCAGCCGCTTAACCAACTGAGCCACCCAGGCGTCCCTCCCCCTCTTTTTATATAAATAAATGGCATAGGTAACTTTGAGGAAAATTAGAGGGTAAGATCAAAGTGTGCATTTGTATACCATAGCAAGATCCTTCCTTGAGGTATTAGTCATACCTTCATACAATAATGCAACAATGTATGACTGAATTTAGTGTGGGAAATAAATGAGGAGTAGCAACTCTAGTTTTATGGCTAGGTTTAACTTTTGTTCAGTAGTCCTGAGTGTTTTGTTTGTTTGATTTTAGTTTACTTTAGTTTTGCTTTTTGACCTTGGTATACTTCATGGTAGACTCAATAAGATTGTAAACACTACACAGTGTTATTTTCCAAGGTTACTTCACCTGACTATTTTATTTGTAGGGACTTATCAATTACAAACCACAGGCAGAAATCCATAAGATTTCATTTTGTTTTATTATTCAAATATAAACTTAGTGAGCTGACTTTCAATTTTATTTCTAGCAACCATATGATTTATTAATGATAGCCTGAGGTCCATATTTATGTCATATCATTATTGAAATGCTAAGTGCAATATATGTTCAGTTGACTGCTGTGGTAGCTATCCTACTATATGTCTGGAGATTATATGCATATATTTGGTATATTTCCACTGCATATATACATATATTTGGTATATTTCCACTGCAATAAGGAATCTAATATTTTGTACTCACTCTTACCAATATTCCTTTCTGTGAAAAAACAGAGTAGGTTGTTTTAAAATATTTAGCTACTCTACTATCCAGTCTATTCTTCAAAATCTGACATTGGGGTCCTCTTGGGAATTATTGGGTGAAAAAGAGCAAAGCTAGCATTTTGTCCTGTAATACCACTGAATTTATTCCTTTATATTTTTCATGACCAAAATTTGTGTGTTTTTTTGATAGAGTACCTTTTAAAATCCATTCCTAATTTGTTTCCTGGTCTTCTTTATGATATAAATTTTAAAATTCCTGTATTTCTCTCTCCATGTGAGATTTTTCTTTATACATTAAATCTTTAAGTCTATACCCAAGGTATAATGCTAAAAGATTCATGTTATAAGCCTAGTTACAACCAGAAGTGAAAGATGGGAAGGTGTGAGTTTTTAGTTTTTCTGCAAGGAAAAAACAATTTCATCTGACAAGCTCTTCCGGTGAAGGAGTAGGAACCACTCAGTTGGCCAAGTACATAAGGTAAGTTATGTTTTCAAAATATTTGAGTAAATGGATGCCACAATTCTTTTAAATCCATTTAAATATCCCCTGGTAGATATTTTGACTATCCTGTTTTATATATGAGATATGACAAAGCTATATATTTATCTGATGCTGCAATCCAATAAATCTGCCGAATCCTACTTTGATTAGTGGGGTGGTCTGAGCTTTATGACAAAGTAAGATATAACTACTTACAAAATGTCATGCAAATTTTTTGAATTTTATTCAGTAGTTTGAGGTGTGAATTTACTGATCTGAATTTTTTTGTTTCATTCTTTTTTAAAAAAAATTATTTACTTATTTGAGAGATAGAGAGTGAAAGAGAGCATGAGAGGAGAGAAAGTCAGAGGGAGAAGTAGACTCCCCATGGAGCTGGGAGCCTGACGTGGGACCCAATCCTGAGACTCCAGGATCATGACCTGAGCCAAAGGCAGTCGCCTCACCAACTGACCCACCCAGGTACCCTGTTTCATTCTTGATGTTAAACACAGATACAGCAAAATATTTATTTGTTGCCTTGTTTGCTGGCTTTTTATTTGTTTGTTTATATATTCATTTCTTTATACTCTATGGCAATAGCTACCTGGTTACCCAGAGCTTCTTCCTGATTGTAGCAACAATTTATTTTACTCTTTTCATTTTGTTTGCTATAAGCTTTGGGCTCCTAATATGAAACACAACTTGTTTCTCACTGCTCAATATTCTCTCTATCCAGGCACCAGTTCAAACACAACAATTTGCTCCAAGATACTTCCTAAAATTGTATCTTTTGAATGAGTTTCTTACTATTGAGATCTTTTGATGGCAAAAAATTAAAACTACATTGAATATTTTAAATAAATGATAAATCATTAGGAGAATATGGATTAGCCTACATAATCCAATAAACAAATGAAGAACTAGACTCAGAAATAATAACAGTTCTGGGTTTTCAAGTGGTGAGAGCTAACAGTACATCTTTTTGGATTGTTTGGCATCAATCTATTTTCTGCCATTTTATCATTTCTTTAGAGTCAAAATCTTGGGAGGGAGACTAATTATCCTAGCTTGTTTCATCTGTCTGCACCTTCCTTGATTTTTATACTCGAGCTTGGATCCTAAGCGTAACTTTATTAATCAGAGTATTTGTTTGAAATTTCCACTAATACTACAGACAATGAGAAAGACATTTTTAATCTGAAGAGAATCTGATGCTATCATCAAAAGAATGGGAAAGAGATATGAAATACCCCAAACTATAAATATCCTGTGTAATTACTAATAGCCAAGTGTTTTATTTCTCATGTGATAGTATGTTAATGGTGGATATTTCTTCCATCATTTCCTTCTACTTGTTGGAGATAACTGTTACAGAGAAATGATAATTTTTTGTTATTTTTGAGAATAAAATAATCAGTTTTATGAAAACTAGAGATAAACAATTGTATTAAAATGACATTTTAAATTAATTTAATATAATTATGATATAAACTATCCTTTTTCCTCTTTTTAAAATTTATTTTTATTATGAAAAATAATGTCCAGAAACATTGAGTACTAAAAATCTTCTCATGACATTGTTTTACCAAAATTCCTAATGGAGAATATTTTATTTTCTGATATATCCTTCACTTCTTAGTGATGAGGTGGATGAACCAATACAATTAAAAAAAATCCTGGACAAAAAAATCTATTCTCATTCTGAATTCATTGACTGGAGTGAATTCAGTATGAATTCAATGAATTCATAACAGCACTGGCTGAGAATCAACCTCTTCTCAGCAGGGTGCTGTTCAGGTCTTCTTATTAGGTCACATATGTCTCTTGGATATCGGCTCCACGTTTGAAGTCTCACACCAGAGGTCTGTGTCACTTAAATTATACAGTGTGGCAGTGTTTATTCCAGGGGGACATAATCTTGAAAGAAAGGGCAAAGTAAAAACGATCTGTTAGTATGTCATATGTGAGTACATTATGGACTGTGCATGAGTTTGAAGACATTGTAGCCCTTGTTATAGAGTAATTCCTCTAGTGAAGCATCTGTCAGTTCATTGTTGCTCCTGGTGCTGAGGGTGTCTACTCATTTTACCATGTGTTGTAAGGTCAGGGCCATCTTCATCTGCTGTCTGGCTCAGATGTTTTAAACTGAGTTTAGTTGTTCTCTTCCACCTAAGCTTTATTTCTCAGCCTCAGGATATGTGGGGTACTTGACCATTTCTATCTTATCTCAAACTTTTGTGTCTAGAATTCATTTAAGTATTGATTTGAGTTAGAATAATCAATATTCATGTTTCCTTCCATTAGTCTGATAAATTTTATATTCAGTAATAAGTATAGGCCTATGGAGAGTACACAATGTTTGTGAGAATTCTCTCCAAGCTTTAGTAACTTGCCTTTATCTTTAATACTATTAAATTAAAAAAAATTTTAGACAAGAAATATATGCTTACTGAGCATCCTTTAACATTGATTCAAATAGAAAGAAAAAAAATTGCTATCTTAGAATAAAAGATTCCCAACCTGGAAATTAAATGAAGTAAGGGATACAGTGTACCCAGTACAGGGCAGAGTACTCAGTAGGCACTCAAAACTTTTGTTCTCTTATAACCAGCTTAGGCATATATTCTAAGGATTAATAAAGTGAATTCACTGATATATTTATTAATTGCTGTTTAACAGTGTTATCACAGATTTAGCTCTTTCGAACAACACACATTTATTACCTAACATTTTTCTGTGAATCATGAATCTAAGAACGGCATTGCTGGATACATTGCTGTAGGGCCTCAAAAGGCTACACTTAAGATATTGGTCAGGCACAGGGTCTTATCTAAGCCTCAGGAGAGGAAAAATTCACTTCCAAATTCATATGGTTATTGGCAACATTCAGTTCCTTGAAGTTGTATAATTGAAGACATCAAAAGGAATGCCTCTGTATACCAAGGAATGTCAAGGATAGCCCCCACCTCCAGAAGCTGGGAGAGAAGCATGGAACAGGTATTCCCTCACAGCCCTCAGAAACTACCATATTGCCAATACCTTGATCTTAGACTTCTAGGTTTCATAACCACAACATGATATATTTCTGTTGCTTAAGGCATCCAGTTTGTGGCACCTTATTACATCAGCCCTAGTAAACTACTACAGGGTGTGATTTTGTAACTTACCCAATAACCAAAATGATTTCTAGATAGGGAAAGGACTGCATGGCAGGTTTCCTGAAATCAAGTTTAGTGGGGGTTTTCCAGTATGTAGTGTCCAGAGAACACCACAGTTTCTAACAGCATTCTTTCAACATTTTTGATTTTCTATTAGAGAAATGAAGAAAACAGGTTGTTTAATGAAATTGTTTCTGTGCTTTATGAGTTTCTCCTAAGTACCATATAAAAAGAAACCATTATTTTATTGATTAGTAGTCTGTGACTTAGAGGAGCATGTTTATAATGTTTAGTTCTTATTTTAAGTTGGAGTAATGCTTTTATTCTCAGGGAAGACATAAAATTATTTCTAAATAAACCATGTTATAATGTAAAGTTCTAGTTTTCAGTGTAGTCATCTTTAGCTCAACATAATGGTTTGAATGGGATTTAGAATATACCAGTGTTTCCTAATCAGAGTTTCCTATACAGGAATTTCCCTCCCTATATTCTATTACAACATTCTTAATGCCACATGAATAGAATAGAAAGGAAGAGTAGAATAGAAAATTTAAAAAAGGAGAGAAGAGGAGCAAGGCTGGTAATTTCTAATTTATTTACAGGTTTTGTGTCAAAATTTATTGATGAGTCAGTCTTTTATTTTTAGAATGTGTCTTCTTAAGGATTCAGTGCATAATCAATGGCTAAGTTCCAAAATCCCCTGCAAAATCTACTTAATTTACTTGAAATAAAGCTAAATAAGTAACAATTTGAAGCCATCCACCTTGGTTCCTTGGCTTTAAATGTGGATTTAAAGTTCGAGGAAGGAATGATAGATGTGGAAAGGATAGAAGTTTAAGATAAGAGGTTCAGAGATATCTTTGATATAACCCAAGATTACATTCATTTTATTTTTTTCCAAGGATTTCAGGGGTTCTTACACCACCACTGATGCTGTTCACTTTTTAACAGAGTTTGCTCTTCTATCTGGCCCACTGGGAAGAATTAAAAATTTTCCCTTCAGCAAGGCTTTGAAGCAAATAAAAATCCATTAAAATTTTTTCTGCATTTTTCCTTCTGGAAACAATATAGAAGAAAAACTTAGTACAAGGATAATCCCTTTGCTTCTTATATCCTTCTCTTTCTCTGAAAAGATATAAAGAAACAAAAATGTGGAGATGGAAAAACTGACAGGTTATTAAATTTTTCAAGTGAAGAGTAAGATTATTTTGTTTTCCAGAAGAAACTAGGGTTAAATAAATCATTTGGGTATATAATTAATGTGTGGATGTTCTCTCATTTTTTCCATAATTTCTAAAAAAGGATATTTATACATTAATTCTTCCTAACAAGCAAATAAACAAACATGTAAAACTCTATAAGGTACATGTGAAGAAAGAAAAAGCTACTGAACATTGTACAAGGGAGACTAAGAAGGGATTGATTCTAACCACATAATGAAAACCTCTTGAATAATCTTTCTAAACACAATATTTGACTCTCTTTTCCTGGCCACTGGAACCAACCTCTGTCCCATTTTCACTCTTTTCTCATGCAGTGAAGCCACTTATGCACAATAAAGTAGCCCTACCTATGTGGTCCAACCTCAGGGCCAGCTGACTGGACTCTGAAGGCCCACTTCAAAAGATGGCTAAAGAAGTCATCCACATAGTCATGGTCAATCTTTATCTTGTGGTCAGATATGAGAGGCATTCTTTTATTATTTGCTAATCAAAATGCAATATTCCCAGTGCCATTATAGATATTTTATGTTGAGTTTAATCATGACTACTAACATTAAAGAAGAAGAAGGAGGAAGGAGGAGGAGAAGGAGAAGAAGAACAAGAAAAACAAGAAGAAGAACAAGAACAAGAAATTGAATGGTCTTGTGAGCTATTGGCCACAGGACTGAAAAGGTTAGTGAGGAGAATCCTCTAGAGTTGAACAGCAGTTAGTGGTGTGTCCTTTGGCCTTCTTCAAAATGCTTTCCTGCTAGCAAAGATCCCACTCTGTGCTGAAGACTTGGGAGACTAGGAGAAGGGGAACCTGTGTCAACAGACAGTTCTACATGGTGAAGAGAATTAAGGGAAAGAGAAGAAAGAAT
This sequence comes from Taxidea taxus jeffersonii, assembly GCA_003697995.1. Taxonomy (NCBI): domain Eukaryota; kingdom Metazoa; phylum Chordata; class Mammalia; order Carnivora; family Mustelidae; genus Taxidea; species Taxidea taxus. The sequence continues at coordinate 28,589 of RCUC01137213.1, forward strand.
GCCCGAGTTGAAGTATCTAAGAGAGAAGGAGCAATTTCTATAATCAATGGACAGTGACCTCTTTTTGCACTACACATGTACATGTGAGGAACACAAGTACATGCATAGTAAGTTGGGGACTGGTTAGTGTATGGCATTTTCTAATAAGACTTTCTCTGATGCTAGAAATCTTCTATCTCTTTGCTGTCCAGTACAGTAGACACTAGTCACATGTTTCTTTAAACATTTGAAATGCCACTAATATGACTAAAGGGTGAATTTTAAATTTTGTCTGTTTTAATTAATTTAAATTTACATAAGTAACATGCTAGTAACCGCTGTAATGTACAGTATAGGTAAAATTGCTTTCAGTCACCTTCTTTCTCATTTTTTAAAGATTTTTTTGTTTATTCATTTGAGAGAGGGAGAAAGAGAGCAAAAGCACAAGCAGGGGGAAGATCAGAGGCAGAGGGAGAAGCAGGCTTCCTGCTGAGTGGGGAGCCCAAAGCAGGGCTTGATTCCGGGACCCTAGATAATGACCTGAGCCAAAGGCAGACACTTAACTGACTGAGCAATCCAGATGCCCCACCTGCTTTCTCATTTTTACCGAATGCAATATATGCCTAATGCAGTGTTAATTATTGTGAATCATGAAAGAAGAAAAATAATTCCTTGATTAAGTGCTTTCCTGGCATCAAAGACCTTACTCTTTAGTGAAGGAACGGGAGACTGTGAGAGAGGTTCCTGTATCAATGGAAAGTTGTACAGTCATGAATCAGTGCACAGGACATACATTTATGACAGATATTTGGTAAAATTATTAATAAATGGATAATGAAAAAACATTTTGATTTTTATTCTAACAGAAAACAGACTCTTATTGTTCAGAAATTTAGGAGTGGCTTGACTGAGAAATAAATATATCTATTTGTTTTAAACTACTAGGTTTGGAAGTTGTTACCCAGCAATAAGCAACGAGTACAGCTAACCTTTGAACAATGTGGGGTTAGGGGTCCTAATCCTGTGAGTCAAATATCCACATATGACATTGACTTCCTAAAAACTTAACTACTAATAGCCTACTGTTGACCAGAAGCCTTACTGATAACATAAACAATCGATTACCACATATTTTGTATGGTGTATGTCATATATACTATATTCTTACAACAAAATAAGCTAAAGAAAAAATATAAATAAAGAAATCATAAGGAAGAGAAGATACACTTATAGTACTGTACTATACGTATTGAAAAAAAATCTGCATATAAGTGGTCCTACACAGTTCAAACCTGTGTTTTTCAAGGGTCAGCTGTACCTCTTTGTTCAAATATTTCATCAGCTGTTTGGCTAACTCTGTCTCCTTTCCCCCCTCCAATGGTGATCTCAGCACAGCATGACCTGGAGAATGAGCATAGGCACTCTGTACATGTATCAGTACTAGTTCATTTTTGAGGCATCATAGGAATTGTGAGAAATGAGAACAATCTTCTGCTTGGAATTTGAGCTATGAAGTAAGGCAAAAAAAAAGTTGTGTTTTTTTTTTTATCTGTTCATGATGAAGTAAACTCCTACAAGGATAGAAATAATTATTTTGACCTTTTATCTACTTCAGAAACATTTGAATAATTTTATTTCATATGGTTTGTTTACCACCTTGTCAATAAGAGCTGTAGTTTTGTAAGTTCAAAGACTTTTGAGAACAACTGTAGGTAAAGTTTCAAAAACTGGATTTTGATACTGAGATTCTTGGAACTCTGAAGATAGGACAAAAGTGTAGGTAAAATTTTTGCCATCGATCAAAAGTCAGTGAAAAGGTAGTAGAAAATCAAATCTACTAGGAGTTAAGAACTGGGTTGTAGATTCACCTTTATACCTAACTAGCTCTGTAACCTTAGACAAAACCATAAACTTTTATCTAGTGTAAGAAGCTAACTAGAAAATACCTAAAATATCACCTTATTTTTAAAGTTTTGATAGTTTCATATTTGACATGTTTTGCTGAAAACTATCTGGATTAACATTTTGGCTCTGTTGGTCACATTTTAAAAAGAATATAAAAAACGCTGGATTGGGGTCCCTGGCTGGCTCTGTCCGTTAAGTATCAGACTCTTGATTTTGTCTCAGGTCATGATCTCAGGGTTATGAGATCAATCCCCATGTCAGGCTCTATGCTGAGCAAGGAGACTGCTTGGGATTCTCTACCTCTGCACCCCACTCCCCTGCCCCGCTGGTCTCTCTCTCCCTCTCTCTCTTTCCCCTCCTCTTCCTTCCCCTCATTCCTCTAAAAACAAAAAGACAAAAATAAAAAACAAAACACTGGATTAAAACTGATGGAGAATGACCTTTCAACTTATTATTACAGTGAATTAGAAAGATATTAAAAGTTTCTTAAAATTTTTCATGCTATGACTGTGAATGGTGTCAGATGAGGGAATTTTTGTAGGAAGCCTTTTTAAAAATTAAAGCAAGGTCATGAACAAGAGTTAAAGATCAGGCATAAGGTTAAGCTAGAATGCCTTAGAAACCAGCTATTAAAATAAAGTCATGGATCAATTGTCAAAAGAACATTACAAGTAAAACCTCTATGAGGTACAATAGGACAATTTCTATAGAGCTTTTACACATGTATAATCTATGACAAGAATTGTTTCTTGGAATTATCCTATAGATATAACCATCACTGTAAATGTGGTATATGACCTAATTTGACATCTAATTAAATTCCCAGGCTAAAATCAATATTTAGCAGAGTCCTTCTGCAGCTAGAGTTCTAGATAGAAATTATATCACTGATTTTGGCTTTATCGGTGGCAAATAAGACCACAGAGACATGAGTTTCTCCAGCAACAGTGTTCCAGTATCCAGACAGTAGTTTTGGGGATATGATGGGACAGAGACAATGGCAGATACACTCATAATTTTAGTATCTAGTCACCAACTATATAGGTTGCAGGAGATATTTTGGCAATGGGCATGGTAACTTTCTGATCTTAATTTTTTGATATCTAGTTTTCAGCTATGATGGTGAAGTTTTTTATTCAAAATGCTCTAGTGGTGTTGTTACTTGTTTTCCCCCATTCCTACTTGTGTTAGAAGTGGTCTTTTTTTTGGAAGGGCAGTTCTGTGCCACATTTCTAATAGTTTTATAAACATGTACATCCTTGTATTAAAATTGTTTCTGGGGGCACCTGGGTGTCTTAGCCAGTTAAGTATCTGACTCTTGATTTAGGTGCAGGTCATTATCTCAGGGTCATGAGATTGTGTGCCACAGTGGGCTCCACTCTCAGTGGGGAGTCTGCTTCTCTCCCTCTCCTTCTGCCCCTCCTCCAGTGTGATCTCTCTCTCTCTCTCTGTCTACCTCTCAAATAAATAAAATCTTTAAAAAATGTTTCTGGTCTTAGATTGTGGGTTTTTTTTGTTTGTTTTTTGTTTTTTTTAAAGATTTTATTTATCTGACAGAGAGATCATAAACAGGCAGAGAGGCAGACAGAGAGGGAGGAGGAAGCAGGCTTCTGGCTGAGCAGAGAGCCTGATGCGGGGCTCGATCCCAGAACCTGGGATCATGACCTGAGCCAAAGGCAGAGGCTCCAACCCACTGAGCCACCCAGGCGCCCCTAGATTGTGGTTTTTAAAAGCAGACCCTGAGGTAAGGATTCACACCCAAATTACTTATTAAGAAAATGCTACCAGAGAAAAAGTGAATGGGAAAACAAGATAGGTAAAGGGAAATATTTTTAAAAAAGCAAAAACAAACAACAACAACAAAGAACTATCTCAGGCAAAGTCCTGAAAAGGTAGCGTTATCCTGGTTCCTGAGGAAACTTTATACAATAAGTTGCTCTCATCCCTTTCACCCATCTAGAGCATAAGATGCGGGCTTTAAGAAAAATAAAATAAGATGTGGACTTTCATATTTCTCTAAACCTGTAAATAATTGATTAATTGCTTTACCTGACAGGAAGGTTTTGGCTTTTTGGTAGTAGGCAAAGAGGATTCCACTACCCCATAGCAGTGCTCAGAGTAAACTATAGTTATTTATCTTCAAATGTCTAATATACAAAATCAGAAACCAAGAATACAAAAATGGAAAAAAGCAATGTGAAAGGATCTGAGGTAATCTGCTACAGTCTACTCTTTATCTTCTCAGACCTACTCAAACCCATGATACTTAGGATCCGTCCATACAGCCATATATTATTAAAGATAGTCAGCGGTCACAGTTTGTGAAGAAAATGTACAAAAAGAGGATCCTAGGATAATCTACAGGGTTTTCTGCTGCAGAATGTCCCAAGGTATTCCTTTTCCTTTTAGATTTCCCTAACCAGTGGTTACCATTTGCACCAGTCTAGGCTGCTTGATGATTGGGGTGATCAATATCTATGTCAGAGAGAGGACTAAGATGCCAGTTACCATATCCATGATTATAATAGCCGTTCATGGGTAGAACTTGACATAAAAGCACCAAAAATGCCCCAGTGATTACCGAGTTCCTAATGCACCCTCCTGTCTATGACTATGAAGAAGCAAATCTACCTCTTTGTGATGATCAGAGTGAAATGCCTCTGCCAGCTTCGTAGCTCCTTTCCTTGGCAACTCTTCTACTGGGACAAAAAGTCTAAAATGACCAAGTAACATACATAGGTTTATGGTTAGGGGAGGTCTTCCTATCTCTTGGTGGAAGTATTTCTTCTCTGAGAAACAGAACTTCTAAAAGTACAGAAAATAAACAGGTAAGACAGATTTCTCAAGTGGGTCATGTCAAGGGACTGAGAACGAAGTCCCTTGAGACTGAGAGTGAAACCTTTCCTTGGTTTGCAGACCCAGATATTCTACTGAATACATGAAAGTATAATGCTGTTTCATCATAGCATATACTGCATGGTGACTTTTTGTATAGGGCCATTTCTAAAATGGCATCTAATAAAATTATTGAGAAACAGAAATAGCTTTGGCTTATGTTGACTGTATAGAAACTCTAAGTGAGAAGCATTTAAAATATTTACTTATTAATTTATTTTAAATGGCACTAATAAATCCATTGCACATAAACATAAATAGCATGTTTTATTGAATATAGTCATATTTCCACCAAAAAATAACTCTCTGAAAGTGTCTTGGTGATTCCCAGAAAGATCTTCTATGGGTCTGCGGATGAGGCTTTAAGAATTCTTGTTCTAAGTTTTTCAAAAGTCCTGAACCACAAAGACTTCAATCAGACAGGATTTTTGAAACCATCACCTATATGAAAGTGGGGTATTTTCCTTTTCCTTTTACTAATTTATTTCTTTGGTTTATAATATTATACCTCTATGAAGGCATTATGTTGATAAGGGGTTTCATAGTTTTAAAAAATTGTGACGGTGCCTGGGTGATTCAGTCTGCTAAGCCTCCAACTCCTGGTTTCTGCTTAGGTCATGATTTCATGGGTGCATGGGATGGAGCCTGGCCTCAGGCTCCACACTCAGCAGACGTCTGCTTAAAGTTGTTCCCCCACTTTTCCTCTCCCGGCTTTCCCTCTCCTCACTTGTGCTCTCTTTGTCTCTCTCTCTCAAAGATAAGTAAAGAAACCTTTAAAAAAGTAAAAATTAAAAAGTATGTAAAACTTTGGCATTGGCTAAACAGTTCATTTATAATAACACTTAGATTAATGTAAAATTATAGAAATATTGATCAAAATACAATAGTCATATTATAAATATACTTGCAAAAATGTTTACTTTTTAAGGGTATTAGTAAACTACAAAATTAGTAAACGTGTGATAATGAAACATATACACTGCAAAATGTTTAGAATTTAAATGTTCAATTAACTGGAATCTTTAGTAATGATGTTGCCAGTTGATACTTTCAAATTTTTAAAGTGTATACAACAGAGTTTAAGAAAACAAATAATTTGTTTTAAGGTATGATTTGAAGCAAAATATACATCTTCTGATCAGTAAATACTTAACTATCTTTTCATCTCCATATTCTAGGGGCATTTCCTCAATGGAAAAACCAAGAACCAAAGACAACAAATCCAAAAACATTATTTGAGAGACAGAGAGCTCTAACTTCTATATTTAATTTCCTGTTAGTTTCAAAAATCCTATCATAAAGACTCCCAAAAAGGTAAAACTATACAAGAACAGTATTTTATTCATTCACCAAATATTTACTGCTTACTTCTTTTTTTTTTAAGGTTTTATTTATTTATTTGACAGATGGAGATCACACAAGTAGACAGAGGCAGACAGAATGGGGAGGGGAGAAGCAGGCTCCCCGCCAAGCAGAGAGCCTGATGTGGGACTCGATCCCAGGACCCTGGGATCATGACCCGAGCTGAAGGCAGCAGCTTAACCCACTGAGCCACCCAGGTGTCCCTTTACTGCTTACTTCTAATGCAGCACAAAGCATTCACTTTTGTGAGATGACATATATTCTTATTAAAATGTGCAACTTAAAAGAGGCCATTTTAATATTTAAAGAAATTATCATTATCATAATCATGCTACTTAGCTGAAAATTGCAGTCAGGGTTCAACAGCATATGTTTTTCTCCTTGAATTAACAAAACTGCCCAGAGGAAAGAGTGTTATCTTCCACCATGTCTGCCTTTAGGGTTGGACACTGAGAAACAATCACTCTTGTGCAAAATTATTGTTTTTAGATTAACCAAAACTCTGTCAAACCACTCATCCTCTGATTTATCATCTTGCCTTCATCATATTTTCAGAGGATGTTTCAGGTTAAAAGAGGGGTCAGATTGGCAGTGGATGTCACAGCCCTGTTATAAGAATGAACTATGTACAGGGGCACCTGGGTGGCTCAGTGGGTTAAAGCCTCTGCCTTCGGCTCTGGTCATGATCCCAGGGTCCTCGGATCATGTCCAGCATCAGGCTCTCTGCTCAGCAGGGAACCTGCTTCTCTGTCTCTGCCCTGCCTCTCTGCCTACTTGTCATCTCTGTCTGTCAAATAAATAAATAAAATCCTTTAAAAAAAAAGAATCAAGTCTTAAAAAAAAAAAAAGAATGAACTATGTACATTTAGCAGATAAAGTGGAGCCCAGAACAAAATATTTTATAACATAGGATCTGCTCTATGGTGCTAATATACACTCTTGAAAATGATATGGAACAAGAATTAGAAAAAAACTAAATGCTAATTGCCATTCTCAATATGATTCAAAAGGCAATTTCCTCCTAGTTTATTGTATATAGATACCATAAAATATATATATTCATTAAATAAAGGCACTAAGATGGTCAATAACATGGGATTAGGAGTAGAGAAAACCTAAATTTTGAGCACTGTCTCAGCATACAAGCACTACAATTGTGGCAAACTATTCTCTCTAAACCTCAAAGTTCTATGTCACCTAACCCATGGCGGTGGTAAAGTGATTGAAAGAGAGAATGCATGCAAAGCTTGTAAGAGATCATGGCACATTTTATACAATAAATAGCGGTTGCTTTTGTTGTCAGTTGTGATGTCATTATTAAAGAATGAATTTACATTTACTATCAATGCATTCATTTTTTATCTTTATAAATCCCTAAGATATTATTGCACATATACACACTCACACACATATACTGTGCAGATGGTATTTGAGTATTACAGTGAATTCCTGACATGTTTTCATTTACATACACTATCTTTCACTGCTGTCTTAACAATATTTATTTCTTCCTGCCTGCAGCCTGTATTTAATATATACAATATGTATGATTCACCAAAGAACACTGAGGCATCATTGACGTGTTTACATTCTTCTACTCATGCTCTCATTCCTTGATAATTAATATTAACAGCTCTGGCAGCAAGGTTACACTTTACTTATTATTTCTACACATGCTTTATTTCTCTGCTATGCATTTTTACTTAGAACAAAATAAAATTAACCAGTAATAAGAAAGTTACATTGAGAAAAGAGGAGTTGAAATGAAAGGATATTTAAGATTTAGCAACAGATTCATCTACCTTCTTGGGAAACATCTTCTAAAAAGTAGAAATATTCCATATTTTTAAAAATATTGATTAAATTATAGTATTGTAATAGTTAACTGAAAAATAATAATAGTAAACTTAACCAAAAAGATAATTATATTTCCCCTACACGTGCCTTAAGTTGTAAAATATATCATATCTTCAGATTAATGTTACAACCATCAGAAGCCATCAATTAGGATTAATGAAGGGAACAAACAGACAAAACTCAAAGTCAGGTTAATAGTTAAGAAAGCAATTAGGCTTTAAAATAATTTACTGGGAGCATTCTATATAATGAGAATTGTTCTATGATTTCTGTCTCTACGTCTCTTTCTATATGTATGTGTATGTGTATTTGTCCATTTATGGATAGCTACATTTTTGCATTTAATCCTTAGTACAACACCACAAGTAGGTACTCCTTTAATTGACCTTTAGAGAAACAGAAGTACAGAGAGTTTAAATAGTCTGCCTGGATCAAACAGTAGGATTTAAGGATGGATTTAAGCCTGTTTCTGACTCCAGCACCTAGGTTTGAAGCACTGGTTGAATAACTATGTATTTTGGAGTACAGTCTATAATGTGCAAATATCCATTATGAGTGAACATTACAAAATTCACATGCAAGGTTACTAAGTAAGAAAACACTGATATGCTCTCATATCAGTGGAAGTGAAAAATAGGAAACCTTGTAAAATTTCTCTTCATATTTGGCAACGTACCTTAGTCAAAATTCATAGCAACAATAACTACAATAGCCAAACTGTGGAAAGAGCCAAATGGCCTTCAACAGACAAATGGATAAAGATATAGTACATATATACAATGGAATATTACTCAGCCATCAGAAAGGATGAATACACAAGCTTTTGCATCAACATGGATGGGACTGGAAAAGATTACGTTAGTGAAATAAGTCAAGCAGAGAAATCAATTATTATATGGTTTCACTTGTGTAACGTAAGGAATAACATAGAAGATATTAGGAGAAGGAAAGGAAAAGTGGAGGGGTTATCATAAAGGGAGGTGAACCATGAGATACTGTGGACTCAGAGAAACAAACTGAGGGTTTTAGAAAGGAGGGGATGGGAGGATGAGTGAGCATGGGGGTGGGTATTAAAGAGGGCACATATTACATGGAGCACTGGGTGTTATATGTAAACAATGATTCTTGGAACACTCCATCAAAAACTAATGATGTGCTGTATGGTGACTACATAACACACACACACACACACACACACAAAAACAAACAAACAAACAAACAAACAAACAAACAAACAAAACACACTAAGTTCTAATCCCCAGAATACTATTATTAGCATCTAAAACTATTCAATCATGCTTTATGAAAGGATGCTTTAGAATAACTTAACTGGTATTGTTATTAACCATGAATATTAAAACATATAATTGTTAGATGAAATGTTTTGATCTAACTGACTGGTTAATGAGCTAAATAATATGTTTAATGAATAGATTAAATCGAGTATCTGAATGTCAAATCTATTAAATAATTTTATTATATGAATCTTTTAAAATAAAACTCATGTTTTGTGACTATAAGTGCATGATCTTAGTTTTGTTTTGATGTCCTTACTCCTCATTTGCATAAAACTAACAAATTTATTCTCAATAATTAATTCTAAAATAACTTCTCTTATTTTGTGTATATTCTGTACTGAAATTTGCCCATTTTTTCCATAAAAAGTAGTAACAGAAAAGAGAGTAATGTCAGGAGCATTATAACCTGGATTTTAAAAATTAGGGTTTACTGTTTAATGATTAAATGGATTAAAGAATACTGATTACTATGCAATTGACAATTGATTAAAATGAAACTTATTTATTAACATAAATCTTCAGAACTACCATCACCATAAAAATTGCCTTACATATTTATTGTGTTTTATAAGATGTGTAAAATGTTTTCAGGTTGTTATTTTATTTGATTACTATAAAGTCTTATGAGATAATAAACTGTATAATTTTTATTACTTCTAACTGAGGAAGTTGAGTTTAGGGGGAAAAAACCCCTAGTAAGCCCAAAGTCACATAGCCAGTATAAAAACAGAAACTTCTAATGTCTAGTGAACATAGTAACCTCAAAAAAAAATGATTACAAGGTTTTTTCTTTTCCTTATGCTCAGTACTCAATACTAATTTTCATTATCAGTCAAAGTTTCTCATGTCTTTTTTTTTTTAAATTTCTGGCCAACACTTGAATTTAATTGTAAATTCACTGGGAGTGATACAAAATTAGAAGTAGGAATATTGTAGTGGAATTTTTAAAAGTTGTTTTTGGTCAGTCCTTAAGACTGTAACCTAAGCTTGAATTGCTGAATTTGTCTTATGTCACACTCTCTGAAGATTGTGAAGCCATATTGTCAACTAAATAAGTCTATTGTGTTTAACAGCTTTGTCCAAATTCCACTTAGAGATATCTCAACCCTAAGTAATGTACTGCTGCCATTTCTTTTGCTACATTTACTCTTTCCTTTGAGCCGAGCCCAGTGTCAGGTAAATACCAAGCATTCAATAAATGCCCTGTGTTTGTTTGTTTGTTTGTTTTTAAAGACCTATACTGATAAAAAATGTTATAGTGCTCACACAGTTGTTCATGGACTTCTCTCAAAACTTGGGTTCTGATGTGATGAAGCAAAATTTTAGTTTTTAGCACTTAACCATAGGATTATTCTTTCCAAAATAAAATATGATTTATTTGAGTGTGGCCTTAAAATCAACATCCCAATATATCAGCCTTAATAAAAAGAGCATTTACAAATAAGTAATGGCAATATTATAGATTTAAGTAATCTTTGCTTCAAGGCAGGCTTGTCTTTCTCATTCCTATTCTTAATTGTAAGATAGTTCAGTTCAACCTATGCTAATCATCTCCAGAACTGAAAGCATGATTTTGCTTCCTTCTCAATTCAAAGAGATATTATAAAAATTAATGTAAAAATATAGGCATGAGTAAGACAAGTAAGATATAGACAGAAGAATGTTGGTTTCAATGCAAAATGCATTGAGTTATCTTGTTCTGTTTCTGTCATCGGTTATCTCCTAGGCATTGATAACCCCTTCCAAACCTCAATTAGTTTGATGTAGACTCTTGAGTGACCTGGAGCCATTTCCTTTTCTCTTTTTACTTGAAGTCAATAAGATGCCTTTATGTGCCATCTGATAGCATCTTGACTGCACTTATCTCCAGTTCCCTTGGTGATGTGTGTGGAACTCTTCAGAATAAGGGGACCCCAAATTTAGTCTCACTTGTGGTTCTTTGTATCCTACTGGTCATGCAGGCATATTCTTGACTCATAGCAGGGGTCTTACCAATACCAGGGGCAAATCACTAGTCTCATTGTTATCAAATGATGTTTAGAAGACAGTACAAACCGTCCTGTAAATTCTACGATTTAGGCTACCAAACAACACTCTTAATTAACATGTTTCATGCTGCTTAGAAGTCAGTACCAAGGGATGCCTGGGTGGCTCAGTTGGTTGAGCAGCTGCCTTCGGCTCAGGTCATGATCCCAGCGTCCTGGGATTGAGTCCCACATTGGGCTCCTTGCTCAGAGCCTGCTTCTCCCTCTGCCTCTGCCTGCCACTCTGTCTGCCTGTGCTCGCTCTCTCTCTCTCTAACAAATGAATAAATAAAATCTTAAAAAAAAAAAAAAAGAAGTCAGTACCAAGCAGGTACATTTATAATTTTTACTGAAATAAAAATAAGTTCAAGCCTGCTGGAATTAACCCTCACAGCACAGAACTTCTTCTCCTATCAAACAAAGTTTCAATATCTTAGTCTGTTATCAAGATCCACTGTGACTGGTATTTATTAGATTCTTAACTCTCGGTTTTACAATCTGTGCTATGTCAACAGTGAATTGACTGCTGCTTTCTATATATGCAATACCATAAATCTATGCCAAGTTTCTTTTTGTCTTTATCAAAATAAGGGGCAATGCGTCTTGTGCTGTTTGTCACAGAGACCTCTTAGGTCAATGCCTGCTACTTTTCGGTTTCTAGAGCATTTACTATGTAACTCAGAACTTCCAGCCATGAATTTGACTTATCTTTGCTATATGATACAATTTAAGTAGATTGTCTTTTGGCCTTTATATAAGGGCAGATCTAATGATATCCAAAGTATCTGTGTTGGGTCAGCCTATCTCAAAGAGCCTACGGCAAGCCCTGCTTTGACATAGGAGATTCACATTACAGATTTTTTAAACTTAATTTAATTTTATTTTTTTCACCACACCGAGTGCTCCATGCAATATGTGCCCTCCATAATACGCACTGCCAGGCTCACCCAACCCCCTAACTCCCTACCCTCCAAAACCCTCAGTTTGTTTGTCAGAGTCCACAGTCTCTCATGGTTTGTCTACCCCTCTGATTTCCCCCCACTCACTTCTCCTTTCTATCTCCCAATGTCTTCCATGTTATTCCTTATGCTCCACAAGTAAGTGAAATCATATGATAATTGACTCTGCTTGACTTATTTTAATCAGCATAATCTCTTCCAGACCCATCCATGTAAATACAAAAATTGAGTATTCATCCTTTCTGATGGAGGCATAATACTCCATTGTATATACAGACCATATCTTCTTTATCCATTCGTCTGTTGAAGGGCATCTTGGTCCTTTCCACAGTTTGGCGACTGTGGCCATTGCTGCTATGAACATTGGGGTAGAGATGGCCCTTCTTTTCACTTCATTTGTATCTTTGGGGTAAATACCCAGTAGTGCAATTACAGGGTCATATGGTAACTCTATTTTTAATTTCTTTTTTTATTAATTTTTAAAATTTTTAATTAACACATAATGTATTATTAGCCCCAGGGGTACAGGTCTGTGAATCGCCAGGTTTACACACTTCACAGCACTCACCATAGCACATACCTCCCCCAATGTCCATAACCCCACTACCCTCTCCCTACCCCTCTCCCCCTGGCAACCCTCAGTTTGTTTTGTGAGATTAAGAGTCTCTTATGGTTTGTCTCCCTCCCGATCCCATCTTGTTTCATTTATTCCTTTCCTACCCCCCAAACCCCACATGTTGCCTCTCAACTTCCTCACATCAGGGAGATCATATGGTAATTGTCTTTCTCTGACTGACTTATTTCGCTAAGCATAATACCCTCTAGTTCCATGCATGTCATTGCAAATGGCAAGATTTCATTTCTTTTGATGGCTACATAGTATTCCACTGTATATATATTCCACCTCTTCTTTATCTATTCATCTGTTGATGGACATCTAGGTTCTTTCCATAGTTTGGCTATTGTGGACACTGCTGCTATAAACATTTGGGTACATGTGCCCCTTCGGATCACTACATTTGTATCTTTAGGATAAATAGTGCGATTACTGGGTTTTAGGGTAGCTTGATTTTCAACTTTTTGAGGAACCTCCATGCTGTTTCCAGAGTGTTTGCACCAGTGTTCATTCCCATGAACAGTGTAGGAGGGTTCCCTTTTCTCCACATCCTTGCCAGCATCTGCCATTTCTTGACTTGATAATTTTAGCCATTCTGACTAAATATAACCATTCGGGTGCACGTGCCCATTTGGATCACTACGTTTGTATCTTTAGGGTACATATCCAGTAGTGCAATTGCTGGGTCATAAGGTAGCTCTATTTTCAATTTTTTGAGGAACCTCCATGCTGTTTTCCAGAGTGGTTGCACCAGCTTGCATTCCCACCAACAGTGTAGGAGGGTTCCCCTTTCTCCACATCCTCGCCAGCACCTGTCATTTCCTGACTTGTTCATTTTAGCCATTCTGACTGGTGTGAGGTGGTATCTCATTGTGGTTTTGATTTGTATTTCCCTGATGCCCAGTGATGTGGAGCACTTTTTCATGTGTCTGTTGGCCATCTGGATGTCTTCTTGCAGAAATGTCTGTTCATGTCCTCTGCCCATTTCTTGATTGGATTATTTGTTCTTTGGGTGTTGAGTTTGCTAAGCTCTTTGTAGATTTTGGATACTAGCCCTTTATCTGATATGTCGTTTGCAAATATCTTCACCCATTATGTCAGTTGTCCTTTGGTTTTGTTGACTGTTTCCTTTGCTGTGCAAAACCTTTTGATCTTGATGAAGTCCCAATAGTTCATTTTTTCCCTTGCTTCCCTTGCCTTTGGCATTGTTCCTAGGGAGAACTTGCCGCGGCTGAGGTCGAAGAGGTTGCTGCCTGTGTTCTCCTCAATGATTTTGATGGATTCCTTTCTCACGTTGAGGTCCTTCATCCATTTTGAGTCTATTTTTGTGTGTGGTGTAAGGAAATGGTCCAATTTCATTTTTCTGCATGTGGCTGTTCAATTTTCCCAACACCATTTGTTGAAGAGGCTGTCTTTTTTCCATTGGATATTCTTTCCTGCTTTGTCAAAGATTAGTTGACCATAGAGTTGAGGGTCTATTTCTGGGCTCTCTATTCTGTTCCATTGATCTATGTGTCTGTTTTTGTGCAAGTACAATACTATCTTGATAATGACAGCTTTGTAGTAGAGCTTGAAGTCTGGAATTGTGATGCCACCAACTTTGGCTTTCTTTTTCAACATTCCTCTGGCTATTCAAGGTCTTTTCTGGTTCCATATCTATTTTTAATTTCTTAAGGAATCTCCACACTGTTTTCCAAAGTGACTGCACCAACTTGCATTCCCATCTACAGTGTAAGAAGGTAAGAAGGTTCCTCTTTCTCCACATCCTCTCCAACATTGTTGTTTACTGTCTTGTTAATTCTGGCCATTCTAACTGGTGTAAGGTGGTATCTCAGTGTGTTTTTTTTTTCTTAAATGAGACAATATTTATTGCTTAGTCTATAACAAGTATACAATAAATGTTAGCTGTTATCATCATTGTAATCAATATCATATGATTATTGATATTGTACATTTTTATGTATATGATTCATATTTTAATATCAATCTCATATGTACTTTTTTAATTTTTAATTTTTTAAATTTCTTTTCAGTGTACCAGAATTCATTTTTTATGTACCACACCCAGTGCTCCATGAAATTGGTGCCCTCCATAATCCCCACCACCAGGCTTACCCAACTTCCCACCCTCCACCTTCAAAACCCTCAGATTGTTTTTCAGAGTCCATAGTCTCTCATAGTTCATCTCCCCCTCCAATTTTCCCTAATTCCCTTCTCCTCTCCATCTCTCCATGTCCTCTGTGTTATTTCTTATGCTCCACAAATAAGTGAAACCATATGATAATTGACTCTCTCTGCTTGACTTATTTCACTCAGCATAATCTCTTCCAGTCCCGTCCATGTTGATACAAAAGTTGGGTATTAATCCTTTCTGATGGAGACATAATACTCCATAGTGTATATGGACCACATCTTCTTTATCCATTTATCTGTTGAAGGGCATCTTGGTTCTTTCCACAGTTTGGCGACCATGGCCATTGCTGCTATGAACATTGAGGTACAGATAGGTCCTCTTTTCACTACACCTGTATCTTTGAGGTAAATACCCAGTAGTGCAATTGCAGAGTCATAGGGAAGCTCTATTTTTAATTTCTTAAGGAATCTCCACACTGTTTTCCAAAGTAGCTGCACCAATTTGCATTCCCACCAACAGTGTCAAAGAGTTCCCCTTTCTCCACATCCTTTCCAGCACATGTTGTTTACTGTCTTGTTAATTTTGGCCATTCTAACTGGTGTAAGGTGGTATCTCAATGTAGTTTTGATTTGAATCTCCCTGATGGCTATGATGATAAACATTTTTTCATGTGTCTGATAGCCATTTGTATATCTTCATTGGAGAAGTATCTGTTCATGTCTTCTGCCCATTTTTTCACATGATTATCTGTTTAGTGTGTGTTGAGTTTGAGAAGTTCTTTATAGATCCTGGATATCAGCCTTTCATCTGTACTGTCATTTGCAAATAACTTCTCCCATTCCGTGGGTTGCCTCTTTGTTTTGTTGACTGTTTCCTTTGCTCTGCAGAAGCTTTTGATCTTGATGAAGTCCCAGAAGTTCATTTTCACTTTCATTTCCTTTGCCTTTGGAGACATATCTTGAAAGAAGTTGCTGTGGCTGATATCGAAGAGGTTACTGCCTATGTTCTCCTCTATGATTCTGATGGATTCCTGTCTCATATTGAGGTCTTTTATCCATTTCGAGTTTATCTTTGTGTATGATGTAAAAGAATGGTCGAGTTTCATTCTACATATAGCTGTTCAATTTTCCCAGCACCATTTATTGAAGAGACTATCTTTTTTGCACTGTATATTTTTTCCTGCTTTGTTGAAGATTATTTGACCCTAGAGTTGAGGGTCCATTCTGGGCTCTCTACTCTGTTCCACTGGTCTTTGTGTCTGTTTTTGTGCCAGTACTATGCTGTCTTGGTGATCATAGCTTATAGTAAAGCTTGAAATCAGATAACGTGATGCCCCCAGTTTTTATTTTTTTCTTTTTCAACATTTCCTTATCAATTCAAGGTCTCTTCTGGTTCCATACAAATTTTAGGATTGTTTTTTTCCAGCTCTTTGAAAAATGACGGTGGACTTTTGATTGGGATGGCATTGAAAGTAGAGATGGCTCTAGGCAGTATAGATATTTTAACAATGTTTATTCTTCTAATCCATGAGCACAGAATGTTCTTCCATCTTTTTGTGTCTTCTTCAATTTCTTTCATGTGTGTTCTGTAGTTCTTCAAGTACAGATCCTTTATCTCTTTGGTTTAGTTTATTCCGAGGTATCTTATGGTTCTTGGTTTCATAGTAAATAGAATTGATTCTCTAATTTCCCTTTCTATATTTTCATTGTTAGTGTATAAGAAAGCAACTGATTTCTGTGCATTGATTTTTTCATCCTGCCACATTACTGAATTGCTGTATGAGTTCTAGTAGTTTAGGGATGGCGTCTTTGGGTTTTCCATATAAAGTATCATATCATCTGTGAAGTGAGATAGTTTGACTTCTTCATTGCCAATTTGAATACTTTTATTTCTTTTTGTTGCCTGATTGCTGTTGTTAGGACTTGTAGTACTATGTTGAACAACAGTGGTGATAGTGGACAACCTTGTCGTGTTCCTGATCTCAAAGGGAAGCCCGTCAGCTTTTCCCCACTGAGGATGATATTCACTGTGGGATTTTCATCAATAGATTTTATGAAGTTGATGAATGTTCCCTTTATCCTTATACTTTGAATCATTTTAATCAGAACGGATGTATCTTGTTAAAAGCTTTTTCTGCATCAATTGAGAGGACCATGTGGTTCTTCCCTCTTCCCCTATTGATTTGTTCTATCACATTGGTTGGTTTGCAAGTGTTGAAACACCTTTGCATCCCATGGATAAATCCCACCTGGTCATGGTGGATAATCCTTTTAATGTACTGTTGGATCTTATTAGCTAGGGTCTTGTTGAGAATCTTGGCATCCATATTCATGAGAGGTATTGGTCTGAAATTCTCCTTTTTGGTGGAGTCTTTGCCTGGTTTGGGGGTCAGGGTAATGCTGGCTTCATAAAAAGAGTCTGGAAGTTTTCCTTCTGTTTCTGTTTCTTGAAACAGCTTCAGAAGAATACGTATTATTTCTTCTTTGAATGTTTGGTAGAATTCTCCAGGGAACCCATCAGGTCCTGGGCTCTTGTTTTTTGGGAGGTTTTTGATTACTGCTTCAATTTCATTACCAGATATTGGTCTATTCATGTTGTCAATTTCTTCCTGATCCAGTTTTGGAAGTTTATTGGTTTACAGATTACAGATTTTTATGTTATTGGAACAAAAGTCTTTTGCACCTTTTAATTATAGTTCTTTTTCTTGGACAAATTGCTTCTGGTTAGATAATAAACTTTGAAATCTGTTTTTACCTGATCTTGAAACAGCAGGAAGTAATTATGCAACTCAAAATGACCAAATAGCATCTGGATATAATTTCATCTTCTTAGATAGAAAATAAAGCAAATCTGACAGCACCAAGTGATAATATTATATTCAGAGCTAGACTGAATGTGGCCTGGGATACTTAAATCACACAAGATTATTGTTCACAATAACCTTGCCTGAACCTACTCATTGCCATCTCTCCTTCAATCAATATGTATGACCTTATAAATGATCCTTAAAACAACTTATATGAGCATGAAAAAACAAGAACCTGACTTTGAGATGGCTCTGCATGATGTAATGTCAATAATCAGAAATGGAGAAGAAAAATTTCCCCTAAATAACCATTTTACTGTCCATTTTGTATGGAATAGATGACACAGATCTTCCTATACACGAATATAGATCTAAATGTCAAAAGTTGCATAGTTAAAAGATAGGGATATTTGTGACAAGGTCTGGTAAAGAGGTGTGTGGGAGAACCATTTGGAACAATTTCAGAGCATGAAAATAACTGTGTTCAACATGAATGCTTGTCAACAGGACCACATAGAAGAACTCTCCTATTCAACAGGTCAGCCTCCTGTGTTAGATATCACCCATTGTTTCTTGGAATCTCTCTTCAAGCTCTCCAATATTTGTTCCTCATCAAAAGAATTAAAAGGATGAAATTTACATTTTTCATAATCCTTAAAACTTAGGGTTGTGAATGAAAGTTTGATTCTGACAGGGCGAGGCAGCTTTGTGATATTTGAGAGACAGAGGTGAAGTAGAAGTTATTTTCTGATAACTCTGGTGTTGGCAAGCAACTTCTCACAGACAGGCAAGTTTGCAGTGGTGAGTCTCCATGTTCCAATGTTTAGTCAACAGCTTTGTGAATATTTGGCAGTTGTTTGGAGCACCAGTAGAGCAGCCTTTCTGGATTAGCCCCAAATCCAGCATTCCAGTTAATTCCCCTGACTTTCTTTCCTCCATTTCTTTCAATGATTTTATAAGCATCTATTTTTCTCTTTTAGATCATTTTCTCCTTGAAATACCTAGAGTTGTTTCTTTTTCCTGTTTGATTATTGACACACACATTCCTTCTCTACCATCTCAGGACTTGTTCAATATTGTTTTTTATTAAGCAAGTAGCCAAATTTCCAGGGATAAAGACTAAATATATACTCAACATATGTCTCCTTTCTTTCATCAAGCTTCCTCCACTACTGAGTGCCAATGCTCCAATGGCAGCAACTCACCCTTAGATCCCAAACAGTTCCCTTATATAGAGCAGACAGCCCCAGGGCAGCATTACATTCCTTTCTGTATGAATAGTCAGAAGTTATCCTTACAAGGGGGCAAAACTAATTTTTAATTTGATTTTCTTTCTTGCCTTTCATGCTCTTCCTATAATCATCATACTATTTTCCCTGCTCCCTTACATCAAACACTAGAAAATCATCATAAATTAGATCAACTCAAACTATATTAACTTTTTTTGTTGGTACTTGTACCACTATTTATTTGTTCACCTATTGTAATGTACTATTGACTGTTTTGTTTATATTTTCTCAAAGGTCGAGCTCTTTTAGGTTTGTGTGTATGGGAGACAGAAACAGAGACAGAGAAAGGCAGAAGTATGATAGGGATAAATCTTTGAAACAGAGTGAAAAAAATGCAGACAATGTGGTACCTTCCTTCGAATAACTTATGATCTAATAGGAGCCATAAAACACCCCCCCAAAAAAGAGGTAATCCCTTCAATAAATATTAATAATATTGTATGTAATTGCAGAAAGAGAGAAAGGAAACAAAATACAATAGAAAGAAGTTAATCTGATTTGGAACCCCCCCCCTTTTTGGAGATTTTCTCCCATTTGAAGAAAATAGAGGGAAAATTAGCATAGACACAAAATGCAAGGACATTGATCTTTGAAACCTAAACTCTTTCCTAATATTCAAATTTGATCATACTTTTGGTAAAAAAGAGAACCAAAGAAAAAAGAGCAATTTCAGTCAAAAACTTTATCATTCTAATTCATTATGACTCTACTTACCTCAGTAGCAATACAAATGAACCAAAAAATATAATTCATCTGTTTTGATATTATTTTCTCATGCTAGTTATTTTAGTAAAGTATAATTATAGTAATCAAAGTCCAAAATGAAATTATAGTTTGTTAAAATTTCTTCAGATATAGGGACTTATATAGTCTTGACAGTGAGAATATACAGCATTTTTCCTAATTGCTAGTGCTGTAATTAGTGCTATTAAAAAAAAATAAAAGAAGAAGAAGAAGAAGAAGGAGAAGAAGAAGAAGAAGAAGAAGAAGAAGAAGAAGAAGAAGAAGAAGAAGAAGAAGAAGAAGAAGAAGAAGAAAAAAGAGATTGTGCTGTCTTAACACACCTTGCTAAGTTCAGTTGTTATTCTGTGGTTCAACTTTGCTCTATAATTTTTATTAATTTAAATCTTTGTTTCTATGATGATAAAGAAATCTTTTAAAAATATATAAAATTTTTGGTGGGGAATTAAATAAACAACACAATTCTCTTGGAGGAGAAGAAACACTTTCTTTTTTTTTAAGATTTTATTTATTTATTTGACAGAGAGAGAGAGAGAGATCACAAGTAGGCAGAGAGGCAGGCAGAAAAAGTGGGGGGGAGCAGGCTCCCTGCTGAGCAGAGAGCCCAATTTGGGGCTTGATCTCAGGACCCTGAGATCATGACCTGAGCTGAAGGCAGAGGCTTAACCCACTGAGCCACCCAGGTGCCCCAGAGAAAAAACACTTTCATAAAAACGTTTTCATTAAATATTATACATTAACACCTTCGTAGAACTAGGCAGAATGTCAGACAAATTGTCTTCCAGGTCAGAACATCCATTATTTTCTTTCTTAAAACTCTACCCAGGGACGCCTGGGTGGCTCAGTTGGTTGAGCAGCTGCCTTCGGCTCAGGTCATGATCCCAGCGTCCTGGGATCGAGTCCCGCATCGGGCTCCTTGCTAGGCAGGGAGTCTGCTTCTCCCTCTGCCTCTGCCTGCCTCTCTGTCTGCCTGTGCTCTCTCTAACTAATAAATAAAAAAAAAATCTTTAAAACTATACCCAGAGCTGGAGTTCAAAGACATGATCCCTTCTCCTTTTGTGGAGAAGATATATTAGTATAAGTTGAACCATTATTGGGCAAACTGAAGTTTGATTTAGGGCATTTTAAATCTGGTGACAGTTATTCCCAACAATTCTTGTAGCAATTTTTCAGGGTTTTCAAGGTAATCTATTTTGTCTTTTTCTTTCCTACCAAACTTTTCTATAACCTCCCAACTCTAGATAATTTGTTGTTTAGCATAAACTATCTCCTTGAAGAATTTTTGTCATCAATAATCTGAAACTTAGTTATTTAAGTCCACTTTCCCATTTTACACCTGACAACTGCCAAACACCAATTCTTGACTGTCTTGGAACACTCTCCACTTCGTGGCTCTACACTCACACCAAAGATGTGTCAATAAGCCCTTTTTGTGTGTCTCTGCCTTCCCTCTTCTATCTCTCCTCTGATATTCAGAGGAGAGAATAACTAAACAATTGAATTACTAAATTACAATTGAATTACTAAACAATTTTAAGCTTCTTAAAGGTCCAATTCATCCTATATTTTTTATTTGTTTACCCTTACTGAGCAGTATATGCAATAAAGTTGATCATCAAATATTTTATTATTATGACAGTGATGACTCAATGTTTACAACAGATTTTATGGGATGATAAAATACTATAATGTTTCTCAAAATTATTTAAGTTATAGTACTTGACTGATAAGTATCCTATAAATATTTTACTATTTCAGACTAAATATCTTTCATTTGCAAAATGTCAATTCATGATTGGGAGTAATAAAGCCACATTTTATATAAAAATTTGAGACCCTTTCATTAGAAAATTTCATTAAAATGATTGAATGTTAGAAGTAATTTGAATATTAAGAAGGCATTCATTACCATTTTGTTTATACCTGAAACCTTGGTAGGTTTCTGAAGTTCTTATTTGTAATCTTATTGTTAAAATATCAGTTGAAGAGTGTGTAATATTTTTAATATTCCAAAGTATATGTTTATAAAGATTTGGGTGATTATAGCCCTGTTAAAATCTCTAAAAAACCAGATCAAATAGCAATTGAATGACAAATTCAGAGAGTTCTGAAACTATTGCTAGGTATTTATTTAGCCATTAACTTATTCATTCTTTTGTTAATTCAACAAATACTATATGTGCTAGATTCTTGGTATATAATAGAGGGAAAGAAACTTCTTTCTATGAGTTTGACTACCTGGTGAAGAGCCTTTTTAAAGTTATATATTCACTGAAATAATGTTAAATTAAAACACTGATAACTTCTTCAGCTTATTTTGAAAATTAAAATAATCTGTTCATGAAAAGTTAAGTGTCTGGCACATAATAAACCCAAACAAATAGCTCAAGAATAAAGTCTTATGACTTACTATTGGATAGTTTTTACCTATGACATAGTATTTTTGTCAGGAAAGATAACCCTGAGAGCACTGCATGTGAGCTGAAACTTTTGGAGTAAGCAAACATTAACCAGAGGTCAAGTGAAGAATTGTCTTCCAAGACAAGGAAGAACAAATTCCCCTTTCACAAAAGGGGAAGAGGTGTAATAAAATAAGTTTAAAGTTTCTTGGGCAGAAAGAAAGGAGTAAGAGGAGAGCCTATAGGAAGATAACAGAGAAAAAAGAAGATGAAATTATGTAGGGTTTTGTTGATTCTGATAAAAAGTTTTTATGCTAAGAATGTCAGAAATGTGTGTATATGCATACGTGCATATAATATGATCATCTTTGTATTTCAAGTGAATTACCTGCCTACCCTACCTTCTATGAGGTGGACAGACTGGAGCTAGGCAAGAAAAAAGATGAGTAGATTAGTTGGAAGAATTTGCAGTTGGTAAAATGGTTTTTAGATAAGCGGTGGTTAAGATGCATAAATAAGTTTTATAAAGTATTTATGATGTAAGTTTTATGGCTCCACATGAAGTTATTAAAATACATAAAATTGGATAACTAGGTTCATAAAGTGTTGGAAGACTATGCCATATGAAGAATTTGCCTTCTTCATTGAATACCAGGCGTCCCATTTTCTCAAAGAAATCTGACCTGACCACTCACCTCCATGGTGACTATTTCCTTCTCTAAACCACTACATTACCATTATTCATGTATGGTACTTAGCAAATGATACAAAAAAGCATTAAACGATCAATAAACATGTATCAACTCATCAAATAAATGAAGTTATTCCTTGTAAGTTACCCCTGTATTATTTATGACCTATTCAAAAAAACATACATAGTATAGTAATCATTCATGCTAGGTAACTACTAAAATAAATGAGTGGAAATGATAACATGGAACAATTTTGCTAAGTTTAACAGCACCAAAAATTAACATGCAGTTGTTGAAAATTTCCTCTAGAGTCAGATTTTAACCCATATTTCTAATAACTAAGTCTTCTAGTTCCTTTAAACAAATGATGCTAAGCTATATAACAAAAATATTTTGAAAGATTATTGTTGAACCAAAAATCCTCTCTCCTTTTTTTTTTTTTTTAAGAGACAGAGTGCATGTGAGTGGCAGGGGGGAGGAGCCGTTGGAGAGGGAGAGAGAAAAAGAGAGAATCATACACAGACTCCATGCCCAGTGTAGAGCCTAAGGCAGGGCTTGATCTCACCACCCTGAGATCATGACCTGAACCAAGATCAAGAGTTCTACGCTTAACCAGCTGAGCCACCCAGCACCCTGAGTCAACAATTCTGAACAAAAAATAAACTGAGTTTAAACACCGAAGTTTTTTCTGGCACATTTCATCTTCATGATCTAGGAATCAGTTTTTTAGACATATGTGACTTTTCCCACAACATTATAGTACATTAAGTATTGCATTTCTTATCAAAGTCATAATGTAAATACTAATTTCTACTAAAATGGCATATTTGTATATCTTAAAACTGTTTTGCTTAGCAAAATTACAACCCCAAACCACAGTTCTATGATAAAAAATGGGGTTAGGTGCAAGCAAACCAGTTTAATTCTGAGAAGTTTTGTAAACAGAACACTAAAATCAATAAAGATAATCTTAAGAAAAAGGTTTCCTTTGTTAAAAAAAAAAATAAAAACCCTTTCAAATTCTCAATAAGTAAATATTGTGAAGATATTTGCCATTTTTAAAAAATAATGGAAGGTTATGTAAGAAAGAGTTGTGGCTTTCTCTTAAGTTTCAGTATAGGGCCCATGGCCAAGCAGAATGACAAAGATAGATGCGCTGTGCTGCATTCTTCCAGGACTTAATTCATTCAGCTGAGTTAATGGACTTATGTTCAGCTATAATCAGTTTGTGGTGCAAAACATGATATGGAGAAAACCAGTGTTACTTCCATATTATACTGGTATCATTTCCCTGTGTATCAATTAACCCTGAGCTACTTCATATTACAGAAACATCCTTTACCATAATAGACTACATTCAAGCACCTCATTACCACATTTACCAATAAAGACATTGTAATTAATTTTATGATTCTCTTTCTTTTTCTCTTGTCTTGTCCAAGAATCCCTGGGCTTACACATTTGCCAAAACCAAAAGACATTCATAGACAATTTATGATGGTTTGGTCATTGTGCATTTTTCTTTCAGTTGGTGGTGTTCTTTTGGATGGATGGCTCAGCTTACAGTTCCATTTTCCCATGCCATGGCCATAGGAAACCACCTACTAGACTATGAAGGCCAAGGCGGTTAGTGTTCATCATTAGTAGGCACGCAAATTCAGTCCACCACTGAGATCCTTCCATTACAGAGCTACTGAGGAACTTAATGCTCAGCCATAATTGCTATCCAAATCCACTTCACTTGGAGATAAGTTTTTATAGGCTCAGTCCTCAATACAATGAATACCATTATTCCTCATTCTTTCTTCCCTGGTTGATAGGACCAAAGTTATCTGGGGTCTAAACTCTCTTTCAAATATTTTCTGGCTCTGTTACTCTATCATAATTCCATCATAATTCCTTCTTTGAATGCTTAGACTTTTAAAAATTAAGTCCAACTTAGTATTTGTAGTCAGGACTATCTACTTTTACCTGTTAATATCCCTCATGTCTTTTCCCTCAATAGCCCATTTCCTTTAGCACTAAATAATATTCTATTGTCTGGATGTACCACAGCTTATTTATCCATGCACCTACTAAAGGACATCTTGGTTGCTTCCAAGTTTTGTTGGTCATAAATAAAACTGCTGTAAACACCCATGTGCAGATTTTTGAGTAGACAAAAGTTTTTAACTCTCTTGGGTAAATACTAAGGAGCACAATTTCTGGATTATATAGTAGAATCATGTTTACTTAATTAGAAACCATGAAATAACTGTAGTTAAGAATGAATAGGCAGTGAATAAGAGTATTTTTATTCTGGATTTTGGCCATTTTAATAACTGTGTTGTGGTATCTAATTGCTGTTTCTTTTTTTTTTTTTTAAGATTTTGTTCCTTTATTTGACAGAGAGAGAGAGAGAGAGAGACATCACAAGTAGTCAGAGAAGTGGGCAGAGGGGGAGAAGGAAGCAGGCTCCCTGCCAAGCAGAGAGCCTGATGCGGGGCTCAATCCCAGGACCCTGAGAACATGACCTGAGCTGAAGGGAGAGGCTTACCCCACTGAGCAACCCAGGTGCCCCTCTAATTGTTGTTTCAATTTCATTTCCTTGCTAACACATGATGTAGAATAGGCTTAATTTTACAAGCCTAAAATAACAAGAAAAACTGAGTATCATCTATGTGGTAATTTTATTATATCAGAGTTAATTGATGTAAGAATATTTAAATTGAGAATCTCAAAAAATGATAACAATGCCACTTTTTAGCTTAAATAGCATACACTTTGCTGGAGGAAGAATTCTATTCTTGCAAATAGTGTTCTCTGATGTAGTTGAAATTCCCTAAATGATTTAGCATGAAGATACAAATTTGTATGTTCACAGTCTGAAGTACATTAAGAATCATGAGCACCATGTTGAAAAAAATGAGCCTATTTCTTAGTATGTAATAGTTTTGCTCAAGTTTTTAATATGGTAAATTTAATAATTAAATTAGAACATTCATGTGAAGTATGATAATGTGTTTAATACATAATAATTTCACTAAATATTATCTAGTGTTGTTTCGTTTAGATATAAATTCCCTGTGGTTTTAAAGGAAGAAACTAATATTTGGTTAACATAAGTTTAACTACTAGTATGCTGAATTAATTAGATTTAAAAACTATAAGCAAGAATAATGAATATACATTAAACTAAATGCAGAGGTTGAGAGAGAAGGTGGTCAAGTAATCTCCAGGGTCAAGAGCCATGGATGATAAATTCTATCAGATATTTAAGAAAGAAACTATGTAAACTCCTTCAGAGAAAAGGAAAAACATTTTCTCACTCATTTTATAAGGCCAACATTAACTCATATGCCAAAACCAGATAAAACATAACATGAAAAAAAAGTGATAGAGCTCACTACTCCTCATGAGCATAGACACAAAAACTTATCAAAAGTTTGTCTTTGAATGCAAGGATAAAATGATAATCATCAAATTGGTAATGCATTTTGGTAGAGGCATTTACCCCAGGAATGCAAGGTCACTCAGCATTTGCAAACCGATCAATATAATCTACCATATCAAAGAAGAAAAAAGAAAAAAAGTGTATAATTATTTTAATAGAAAAGAAACATTTGACAAAATTCAATATAACATTTATGAAAAAACTTTCATCAAGGCAGGAATAAAATTGACCTTTCTCAGCCTGATAAAGGACATATAATGAAAATCTTCAACTGAGATCATACTTAAGAATGAATGCTTTCTTCTCCTTGAACTTGTGATGAGGTTTTAATTCCTAATGAAAGCAGTAGTGTGTGGAGCTTAAGAAAATGGTTGTGGAGTCAGGTTACCTGGGTTTGAAATCACATTTTATACTTATTACTTTTTGTTAATCTTTGGAAAATTATTTAAGCTCTCTAAGTTTCAGATTCTTATTAGGTAAAATGGAAATATTAATATAAAATACTACATTGACTTAATATGTTTTTAAATAAAATAAAACATAAAGAATGTTATTTTGATACCTAGCATGTCCATTTCTGGTCAACATATTACTTAAAAAGAAAAGTTTTCACTGGATCTTAGATTTGGGAAAACCTGACAGAAAAAAAATTAATGTATAAGAATCAAGTATTGAGCTTTTGGTTTTGTCTCTCAAAGAGTTATATTTGTAAATTTGCTGTCATCTAGCTAAACTGAAAAAGCCCAAGTTGTAGTAACTAAATAAGGTGAGCAGCCTCACTGAGTCAGGTAGCAAGCCATTTACTAACCCTCATCTTCCATATAGGATGTAGGTCAGGCAACTATAGGGGGAAGCTCTGAGAATGAACAGTAACACTGTAACATGGAACATTAATATGCTAGCATGAATGAGCTCACTTCTTCAAATATGTGTACATTCGGTGAAATAGTTATCCATGAGTATACATATTTCCATCCAAGTGACAGCTCAGCTGAATGATATCACTATTTATTGCATGTGCCTGAATATAATTATAGATAAGAATATTTTAAAGTAAAAATTACCTACTTAAATGTTTTAATATTATAGTTCATATTATGGGCTGAATTGTGTCCCCCTAAAACTGATATGCTATGGAGTGCTACATATGCTAAAATCCTAAACTACAATATCTCAGGATGTGACGGTGTTTGGTGATAGGATCTTTAAGGAGGTATCAAGTTAGAATGAGGCCATTAGGGTGGGGCCTAATTCAATGTGCTTGGTGTCCTTATAAGAAGATGAAATTTGTACCCAAAGACAGAGCAAAGACCATGTGAAGACAAAATAACTTAGTTATCTATAAGCTGAGGAGAGAAGCTTGACTGACACCTAAATCTAGAATGTTTATCCTCCACAAATGTGAGAAAATAAATTTATGTTATTTAAACCATCCAGTCTGTAGTACTTTATTATGGCAACCCTAACAAACAAATATAGGAAATATTTTCTTGAACTTGTCTATTGGATAGTACATTACCTGTCATAGCATTTCAGAATCTTTTATGAAATTCAGGCGAGGGAGGCTAATTGTTTTTTTATGCCTCAAAGACACATCTTGTGGTATTAGAAATGTAGTTTACTTACCTGTTTTAATTAGAATAAACATTGCTATTCTTTGATACTAGGTGTTTAATTGAATTTTATCCAGTACTAGAAATTCACTTAGCATGTGAGGAATCAATACTGTATCTGAGCAGGAATTTCTCTGAATTCTAGTCTAATTCATTTTCTGACCATAAAAAAGGTTGAGGAGGATCAATGTCAAGTTTGTTTACGCAAGGTGGGTACTATGAAAGAAAGTAAAATGACAGTTAAAATAACATTTTAAAGATCACTGCAACTTTAGTGTTACTAGCTGGCTTCTTTCTTTTATCACTAAAAGAAGCAAACTAGTTGAGACAATAAAAAGAAAGCTTATATTTCATTGACCTCTAGGATGAGTAAATAAAAAGGAAACAGTCTTCTCATACAAGGTAAAATTCTTAGGAGAGTTGATGAGCAAAAAAGGCATCTGTTTCTAGTGAAAATATCAAGAGCAGGCTGGGGAAAAGGAAACATGAAAAGACAACATTTGGGGGGTCAGAATACTGTTGTTCATACGCTGTGAATGATGTTTTGAAACCAGACCTAATGTCCTTAGCTTTCCTGTCAGAACAAGAAACTGATGACTGAGGACCTGAAGTAGTCAAGCCATGTTCCAAGACGTGCTAATAGCACATTCATCATCATCCACAGCCATCTCAATAGTTAACACCCCATGAAATGAGCATGTCTTTTTGTCTTGGTATAAAAAATAAGAAAATAGAGGTAAAGTTTATGTTTATTAATTCCTTATTAAAAATGTAATAAATTTGGTCAGTGCATGAAGTTGGGTTAGAAAACACTGGAATGATTTCTTTCCTTTACCCTCAGTACTTCTTGCTAATTCCGAGGTCAAGTGGAACAGTATCCATTATAAATGACACGGTTTTATAAACAGGCATTTCAAATGCCATAGACATTTGAGTGAACATTTTCTTCCACCCATAATTACTTAATTATTATCAATTATGAGTGTGGCATGAACATATGGCAACCACCCATCTGTTCATTTTTCCCTCTCAATTGCCATTAATTTTGTTGATGGTGACACTGTTTAGCCAAATCAAACTAATTAATAACAGTCCAATGGATCTAGACCTTTCTCTTTGAATCACATGCCCATTCGTCAATAGCTGACTACAATAATGTGATCAAGTTTGAGTAGAATAAAATATTTTGGGGACTTAAAATCATTTTGATGAAAATTATTTGAAGATTCTTAAATTTATGTCATTTCTCATTCTTGAAAGTCACATTACTTTATTTTGAATATGCTAAACATTCTAAACATTCTTTCCTCTAGACTTTTCAGGTTTTATTTTATGCAAGTAAAAATAATAAATTCCTCTGTGTGGAACATATTTTCTTGTCTTGGAAACTCATAACTGTTCCTTATAGTGCAGTATACAGCTAGGAAGAAACATCAGCCTTAAGTACTAGCTCTTTCCTAGTGGGAACTATTGCTATGTTTTTTCCTAATAATATGCTACTTGCTCTTCCAGTAAAGAAAAGCTGCTGAACTACCTGGTGTGCATCAGTTATCAGATTAACTGTCAGGTGGAGGGATGTGGGTGTATTTACTGGAAAAATAAGTGAAATATTTTTTATATCTCACAAATTTTGTGAAAAGCCTAATAAAAGTATCATGAAAAGTAAAGTAAGGACAATAGCTCCATTTACACACTAATTCCTTAGTTAAGAACAAAACCCTGAAATCAGAAAACTACATTTGAATCAGGTAGATGGATGGCTGGACTAAGCAGCCCCAAGCATGTCCCCCAAGCATTTCTTTTAGAACTTTTCTCAAGGTTCTCTCATTCCAAATACCACACCAAAATTCTCACTGCAAGCATGACCTTCAAAAGCTCTGGCTTTTTAATAGACAACATGCTTCCCATGGAACTCATTCACACAGCTTAAGTATTTAACTAGTTTTAATAAAGGTATAAGACTAGCAAAATAAATGCAAATATAAGAGTGAAGCAGTCGGGTTTATTAAACGCAGAACCTAGCTCACATGGACCTCATTTCAAAGTCTTGGGCTACACATATACTAGTCCAGTACTTCTCAAAATTTTGGTTTCCAGACTCTTTCACCTTTAAAAAAAGACTTTATTTATTTATTTGTCAGAGAGAGAGAGAGAGAGATACACAGAGAGAGAGAGAGAGCACAAGCAAGGAGAACAACAGGCAGAGGAAGAAGCAGGCTCCCCACTGAGCAAAAAGCCCAATGTGGGACTCCATCCCAGGCTGGGATCATGACCTAAGCATACGGCAGACACTTAACTGGCTGAACCACCCAGGTGTCCCAACTCTTTCACTTTCTTAAAAATTACTGAGAGCACAACGGATTTTGCTGATGTTAACTATATCTTCAATGGTTATTTTAAATTAAATAGATATATTTTTTAATCTTTTCAAATTAATAGGTTGTGTGTGTGTGTGTGTGTTATGTTAGTAATCATACCTCAATAGTTTTTGATGTAGTGTTCCAAGATTCATTGTTTACATATAACACCCAGTACTACATGTAATATGTGCCCTCCATAATACCCACCACCAGGCTCACCCATCCCCCTCTCCCCTCCCCTCTAAAACTCTCAGTTTGTTTCTCTGAGTCCACAGTCTCTCATGGTTTATCTCTCCCTCTGATTCCCCCCCTCCTTCACTTTTCCTTTCCTTCTCCATGTTATTCCTTATATTCCACAAGTTAAGTGAAACCAGGTGATAAATGACTCTCTCTGCTTGATTTATTTCACTCAGCATAATCTCCAGTCCCTTCCATGTTGATGTAAAAGTTGGGTATTCATCCTTTCTGATGGTTGAGTAATCTTCCATTGTATATATGGACTACATCTTCTTTATCTATTTATCTGTTGAAGGGCATCTTGGCTCTTTCCACAGTTTCACTCTTGTATACATTGCTACTATGAACATTGGGGTACATATGGCCATTCTTTTCATTACATCTGTATCTTTGGGGTAAATGCCCAGTAGTGCAATTGCAGGGTCATAGGGTAGCTCTATTTTTAAATTTTTGAGGAACCCCCACACTGTTTTCCAAAGTGGGTGCACCAACTTGCATTCCCACCAACAGTGTAAGAGAGTTCCCCTTTCTCCACATCCTCTCCAACATTTGTTGTTTCTTGCCTTGTTAATTTTGGCCATTCTAACTGGTGTAAGGTGGTATCTTAATGTGGTTTTGATTTTAATTTTCCTAATGGCTAAAGATGAACATTTTTTCATGTGTTTGCTAGCCATTTGTATGTTTTCATTGGAGAAGTGTCTGTTCATGTCTTCTGCCCATTTTTTGATTGATTATTTGTTTTTTGGATGTTGAGTTTGAGAAGTTTTTTTTATAGATATTGGATATCAGCTCTTTGTCTGTAGTGTCGTCCTCCCGTTCCGTGGGTTGCCTCTTTGTTTTGTTGACTGTTTCTTTTGCTGTGCAGAAGCCTTATATCTTGATGAAGTCCCAAAAGTTCATTTTTGCTTTTGTTTCCCTTGTCTTTGGAGATGTGTCTTGAAAGAAGTTGCTGTGGCCGATGTCAAAGAAGTTACTGCTTAAGTTCTCCTCTAGGATTTTGATGGGTTCCTGTCCACACTGAGGTCTTCCATCCATTTTGAGTTTACTTTTGTATATGGTGTAAGAGAATAGTCGAGTTTCATTCTTCTACACATAGCTGTCCAATTTTTCCAGTACAATTTATTGAAGAGACTGTCTTTTTTCCACTATGTATTTTTTCCTGCTATGTCAAGAGATTATTTGACCATAGAATTGAGGTTCCATATCTGGACTCTCTACTCTGTTCCATTGGTCTATGTGTCTGTTTTTGCACCAGAATCATGCTGTCCTGGTGATCATAGCTTTGTAATAAAGCTTGAAATCAGGCAACATGATTGCTCAGATTTATTTTTCTTTTTCAACATTTCCTTGGAAATTCAAGGTCTTTCCTTGACCTTGAAATTTTAGGATTGGTAAGATATTTTGGAATAAACCTCTTTACCTCTTTGGTTAGGTTTATTCCAAGGTATCTTATAGATTTTGGTGCTAAATGGAATCAATCCTCTAATTTCCCTCCCCAAAAACAAGAGTCTAGGACCTGATGTATTCCCTGGGGAATTCTACCAAGCACTTGAAGAAGAAATAATATCTATTCTCTTGAAACTGTTTCAAAAAGTAGAAACAGAAGGAAAACTTCCAGACTATTTCTATGAAGCCAGCATTTCCTTGAACCCCAAACCAGGCAAAGACCCCATCAAAAAGGAGAATTTCAGAGCAATATCCCTCATGAATAGGATGCCAAGATTCTCAAGATTTTAGCTAGTAGGATCCAACAGTACATTAAAAAGATTATCCACCATCACCAGGTGGGATTTATCCCTGGGATGCAAGGGTGGTTCAACATTTGCAAATCAATCAATGTGATAGAACACATAAATAAGAGAAGGGACAAGAAAAACCTGGTCCTCTCAATTGATGCAGAAAAAGCATTTGACAAGATACAGCATCCATTCCTGATTAAAACTCTTCAGAGTATAGGGATAGAGGGAACATTCCTCAACTTCATGAAATCCATCTATGAAAAACCCACAGCAAATATCATCCTCAATGGGGAAAAGCTGAGAGCCTGCCCACTGAGATCAGGAACACAACAAGGATGCCCACTCTCACCACCATTGTTCAACATAATACTAGAAGTCCTAGCAACAGCAATCAGACAACAAAAAGAAATAAAATATATTCAAACTGGCAAAGAAAAGTCTAAACTCTCTCTCTTCTCAGATGACATGGTACTTTATGTGGAAAACCCAAAAGCCTCCACCCCCAAATTACTAGAACTCATATAGCAATTCAATAATGTGGCAGGATGTAAAATCAACGCACAGAAATCAGTTGCTTTCTTATACACTAAATAGATATTTTGAAAATATGAAAGTGGCTGTGTTTTAATGTGTTCCACCACATATTGACATAAATAACACGTTTTTATGAAAAGTAACTGTATTTTCTAAAATAAAAATAAATGCAGTAAGAAAATTGTTTTACATTTTTACAAACAATTCAACATCTGGCTTAATGATATAGAATTGTATTCTTATATCTGTTTCTACATTCTAAACTCTTGCAATATATTGTGTTGGTTTGAAATATATGAAGGATTTGTGAAGGAAACTTCATCTCATTTAGTTATGTAGATGGAAAGAATAGGAGATATTTGCATTTTGATATCCTTTTCAGATAATTATAAATATTATTCTTTGATTCTATACAAAAATTGACAACTGGTAATTATGAAGGTAAGTTAAAATGTATAATCTGAAAAAATATAAATTAACTTTTTG
The DNA here is from genome assembly GCA_003697995.1 of Taxidea taxus jeffersonii. Taxonomy (NCBI): domain Eukaryota; kingdom Metazoa; phylum Chordata; class Mammalia; order Carnivora; family Mustelidae; genus Taxidea; species Taxidea taxus. The sequence continues at coordinate 61,947 of RCUC01137213.1, forward strand.
TATGTACTCTGTTACATTAAAACCTACTGCTCTAGTTTATACATTGAGTGGAATTTTCACTTTTAATTATTAATGATAATAAAATACTATACACTGATTACTTGTAAAGTATTTGGTTCACAGAATTTATGTCAAACTTAGTGGTGGCAGATGCAAATTTCCCATAGTATATTTCACCCTGTTTCCTTTCCCTAGAGAATGTTACTGGAAACCAATATCTATGTTTGTTGGTACTGGAATATTGTTGTTTCTAGGCCTTCTCAGATGACAGAGCAAGGAACTATATGTGTATATACAAATCTCTGTGTGTGTGTAAACATTTATCTAGATTAAGGTAACCACGAGCTCATATTGATTTCCCTAATTCTAATCTATTACCACGTAGATTATTCTTGCCTCCTAACCCTGCTTATCTGTACAGCCAACTCTTAACCAGTGAGAAACCTCCTTTCAACTGCTTGACATTTATTTACTTAATTGCTCAATTCCAGTTATCATGAGTAGTGGCACCATAACTGGATTATTAACCTGGATCCCCTTGGGAAATAACTTCATAAACTAGAGTACAGTGCTTTATATCATTTCCTTTGCCTTTAATCTCTAACAAATCCATTTATTTCCAAGATTACTTAGATTAGCAACATTTTACCCCACCCCTTTCAGTGAAGTTCATACATTGATAAAATAGTTGGATTCTCTTGTCAACAAAGAATGCATCCCATCCTGAAATCTAACATTCTAAATGATACTTTTGAAACTTTCATATATTAAGCTTTACTCTTTGTGCTATAAGTTTCTATGGGTTTTGACAAAATCATAGCTTTATCTATCCAAAATTATGTAACACAGAAGAGTTTTAACACCCTAAAAAACAAAACAACACAAAAAACACACAATTATACTTCATGTACTCAATTTTCATCCCTTTCTCCCAAGCCCCTGGCAAACACTGATCTTTTTTATTATCACTATACTTTTGCCTTTTCTTGAATGTCATGTAATTGGAATCATTCAGTATATATAGCCATTTCAAACTGACTTCTTTCATTTAGCAATATGCATTTAAGATCCTTCCAAGTTTTTCCATGGTTTGATAGTTCATTTCTCTTTGTCCCTGAATGATATTCTTTTGTGTGGATGTACTACATCCATTGCTGATCCATTCAGTTATTGAAGGACATCTTCTTTGCTTCTAGTTTTTTAGAAACTTTATGAAAAAAGCTATTATAAATGGTCATGTGTAGGTTTTTGTGTGGATATAAGTTTTCAATACTTGGGTACTAAGGTCTGAAGGTTTGTATTTTCCCCAAATTTACATGTCGGAACCTTAAAGGTTAATGTGATGTTATTAAAAGATCGAACTTCTGGGAAGTGATTGAATCATGAGAGCATGAAAGGAATTAACACATTTATAAAAGTGATCCCACATTGCTCCTTAGCCTCTCTCACCATGTGAGGAAATACTGAGAAGTTTGCAATCTGTAACACAGAAAAAGACCTTCATCAGATCCTGATCATACTGGCACCCTCATCTTCCAGGCTCCTGACTTACAAGAAATAAATATTTGTTGCTTATAAGCTGGACAATCTATAGCAGCCCAGATGGATTAAGACACTTGGGTAAACACATGAGTGTGATTGCTGGATTTTATGGTAAATCTCCATTTAGTTTTATAAGAAACTGCCAGTCTGCCTTCCACATTCTGGTTAACTACATATTTAATATTTTATTTTATTTTTAAAGCTTTTTTTCTTTAAGTTTTTATTTAAATTGCATTTAGTTAACATACAGTGTTATATTAGTTTCAGGTATACAATATAGTGCTTCAACACTTCTGTACACCAGTGCTCATCACAAGTGCCCTCCTTAGTCCCCATCCCCCCACCCACTTTATTTCCTGTAACCATCAATTTGTTCTTTATAGCTAAAGGTTGGTTTCTTGGTTTGCTTGTCTCTCTTTTTTCCCTCTGTTCATATGTTTTGTTCCATATATTCTACATGTGATTGAAATAATATGGTATTTTTCTTTCTCTGACATATTTTGCTTAGCATAATACTCTCTAGCTCCATCCATGTCATTCTAAATGGAAAATTTCATTCTTTTTCATGATTGATTAAAATTCCATTATATACATATACATATGTATATAATATATATACCACTTCTTTTTAAAATTATTATTATGTTCAGTTAACCAACATATAGTACATCATTAGTTTTTGATGTAGTGTTTAATGATTCATTCTTTACCCATTCATTAGTAGATGGACATTTGGACTCTTGGCATAATCTGACTCTTGTTGATAATGTTGCTATCAACATTGGGTGTATGTGCCCCTTGGCTTTCCATAATCTGGCTCTTCTTGATATTGCTGCTATAATCATTGGGTGTATGTGCCCCTTGCAATCACTATTTTTGTATGCTTTGGATAAATACCTAGGGGTGCAATTGCTGGATCATGGGGTAGTTCTATTTTTAACCTTTTGAGGAACCTCCATACAGTTTGCCAGAGTGGCTGCACCAATTTGTATTCCCACCAACAGTATAAGAGGTTTCCCTTTTCTCCACATACTCATCAATACCTGTTGTTTCTTATATTGTTAGTTTTAGCCATTCTGACTGATGTGAGGTTATCTCATCATGGTTTTGATTTATATTTCCTTAATTATGACTGATGGTGAACATTCTTTCATGTGCCTGTTAGCCATTGTATGTCTTCTTTGAAGAAATGTCTGTTCATGTCTTTTGCCTATTTCTTAACTGATTTTTTTTTATTTTTGAGCTATTGAGTTGGATAAGCTCTTTATACATTTTTTTCTTTATAAATTTTTTTAAATTTTTTTTAAGATTTTATTTATTTATTAGTTAGAGAGAGAGAGCGAGAGAGAGCGAGTACAGGCAGACAGAGAGGCAGGCAGAGGCAGAGGGAGAAGCAGGCTCCCTGCTGAGCAAGGAGCCCCATGTGGGACTTGATCCCAGGATGCTGGGATCATGACCTGAGCCGAAGGCAGCCGCCCAACCAACTGAGCCACCCAGGCGTCCCTTCTTTATACATTTTTGATACTAGCCCTTTATCTGATATGTCATTTGCAAATATCTTTTCCCATTCTGTAGTTGCCTTTTAGTTTTATTGTTTCCTTCCCTGTGCAGAAACTTTTTATCTGAGTGTAGTCCCAATAGTGTATGTTTGCTTTTGTTTCCCTTGTCTTTGGAAATGTGATTAACAAGAAGTTACTATGGCTGAGGTCAAAGAGATACCTGCTTGTGTTCTCCTCTAAGATTTTTTTATTTACATTTTATTTTTTTATTTAAACATATAATGTAACCCCACCACCCTCTCCCACACCCCTCCCTCCCACCCCCTCAGTTTGTTTTATGACATTAAGAGTCTCTTTTGGTTTGTCTCCCTCCTGATCCCATCTTGTTTCATTTATTCTTTTCCTACCCCCTTAACCCCCACCCCCTTTGCATCTCCACTTCCTCATATAACGGAGATCATATGATAGCTGTCTTTCTCCAACTGACTTATTTCGCTAAGCATAATACCCTCTAGTTCCATCCATGTTGTCTCAAATGGCAGGATTTCATTTCTTTTGATGGCTGCATAGTGTTCCATTGTATATATGCATACCACCTCTTCTTTATCCATTCATCTGTTGATGGACATCTATGTTCTTTCCATAACTTGGCTATTGTGGACATTGCTGCTATAACCATTCAGGTGCACGTGCCCCTTTGGATCACTACGTTTGTATCTTTAGGGTAAATACCCAGTAGTGCAATTGCTGGGTCATAAGGTAGCTCTATTTTCAATTTTTTGAGGAACCTCCATGCTGTTTTCCAGAGTGGTTGCACCAGCTTGCATTCCCACCAACAGTGTAGGAGGGTTCCCCTTTCTCCACATCCTCGCCAGCACCTGTCATTTCCTGACTTGTTCATTTTAGCCATTCTGACTGGTGTGAGGTGGTATCTCATTGTAGTTTTGATTTGTATTTCCCTGATGCCCAGTGATGTGGAGCACTTTTTCATGTGTCTGTTGGCCATCTGGATGTCTTCTTTGCAGAAATGTCTGTTCATGTCCTCTGCCTGTTTCTTTCTTTTTTTTTTTTTTAAAGATTTTATTTATTTGACAGACAGAGATCACAAGTAGGCAGAGAGGCAGGCAGAGAGAGGAGGAAGCAGACTCAATGCTGAGTAGAGAGCCTGATGTGGGGCTCGATTCCAGGACCTGAGATCATGACCTGAGCAGAAGGCAGAGGCTTAAACCCACTGAGTCACCCAGGCGCCCCCTCTGCCCATTTCTTGATTGGATTATTTGTTCTTTGGGTGTTGAGTTTGCTAAGCTCTTTATAGATTTTGGATACTAGCCCTTTATCTGATATGTCGTTTGCAAATATCTTCTCCCATTCTGTCAGTTGTCTTTTGGTTTTGTTGACTGTTTCCTTTGCTGTGCAAAAGCTTTTGATCTTGATGAAGTCCCAATAGTTCATTTTTTCCCTTGCTTCCCTTGCCTTTGGCGTTGTTCCTAGGAAGAAGTTGCTGCGGCTGAGGTCGAAGAGGTTGCTGCCTGTGTTCTCCTCAAGGATTTTGATGGATTCCTTTCTCACGTTGAGGTCCTTCATCCATTTTGAGTCTATTTTCGTGTGTGGTGTAAGGAAATGGTCCAATTTCATTTTTCTGCATGTGGCTGTTCAATTTTCCCAACACCATATGTTGAAGAGGCTGTCTTTTTTCCATTGGATATTCTTTCCTGCTTTGTCAAAGATTAGTTGACCATAGAGTTGAGGGTCTATTTCTGGGCTCTCTATTCTGTTCCATTGATCTATGTGTCTGTTTTTGTGCCAGTACCATACTGTCTT